>JAJHUR010092460.1:0-16051 GCA_027495735.1 Lutjanus campechanus
TGTCAACATTTATAGTTAGCACCATCATGATTTTTCATTGCAACACGGTTGGTTTATTAAATCTGATCTGTCCAGTACTTTAAATCCACATTTGAGACTTTATAAAAGATCTGTTTCAAGCATATAGTTGGTGGGAAAAAAAATAATGACACTAGCTAGATTTTGATATTTTCAAGCCACTATGTCATATGAGCCTAAAATTTATTTCTGCTAATGTCATGTAATTTCCGAGTAAAATTTGAATAAAACTCACTGTTTGCTTTCTCGTGATTGTGATGTGACAATTGTCATTAGGGCATTAACGTCAGCCATTTGGTAGGCGCTTTAATCAAAAAGGCTTACTGTAATATGACAACATTAGGACTGGCGGTCCCTGAGGGAACAGAATCCTTAACACTGGTAGCCTTGTTTTTCCCATTGACTCATACAACACATGCAGTTCTGCAATGAATATCTCTCTCATTTATAAAATCATCTCCTGTCAGGTGTTTCTGTAAAAACATTTCCTCCACAGTCTGAAGTTCCCCGTTCTCTTATTCTGCTGTGGTCTTCCTCACTACAGGCAACTACTCCTCTTCCTCCTCCATCTGCATGGTGCTGGCTCCACCCACGGGGTGAGGGCAGCTGTCAGTCGGAGAGCTACGTCAAGTTGGATGATGAGGCCAGAGATAAGAGACTGCTGGTGGTTTACACACACGCACACAAACAAACACACACGTACATCTATCCTGTGAGGACCATAAGCACACTTATTCCTCAGTAATGCTGATAATCAATCCTACATGTGACCTGACACCCCATCAGACCTTGACCCTAAGCCACACTACAAAAATGTGCTCAGTCTAAACTAACATAATCTCAAACTTGCCCTTATAAAGATAGAGCTCACGCACACACAGAGACACTCACACACCTGTTTCCTTTTACCCATGCACATTCTTTACAAACTGCCAAAGCTGCAGTTCTTGCACAAAGCAGCCAGCATACAGTCCAATCTGTAATACTTCATATTTCATCGACGTTCCACTGCTGACATGTTGCATTCAGGGAGCAAAAACATGCAGACTAATTCCTATCTGGAGGCTTATTGATTCCAGTAGCTCTTCAAACCAGGATACAATTAGGACCTCTTAACAGTGTTGACATTTATCGAGAGCAGCACTGTTTGCGAGTTCACAAGACTTCAAATAGTAAGAGAGAAAATTCTAGAGGTATGCAAGATATTGTTGGCTGTTTAAATTTTAGGAACAAATGTGTTACAAGCATCAAACAAAGGATATCAAAGGATGCTACTGTGACTCTATGCAAACAGTCTATCAACAAAAATCCTGCTTTAAGTAAAATCTTGTCAAACTGGAATCTTGTCCCTAAAATTGTTCGTGAATCCCTGATTTCCCAATATTTTTGTTTCTCTGAATGCTCCTCTTCGGGCCTTTTGGAGCATCCTACATGCCCACTATCTCCCCACAGTCATATCTCCGAACACTTTAGGGGTGAAATCAGCGTGGCAGGTTTTGACGTACGTAGTGATGACAGCTGTCATGGTTGCTTCAAAGGCTGCAGGCGAGAAGGGTCGCCCGTGTCTTGCGCTCAAACGCCCATTAATGAAGCTGGGGGCCCCACTGACCAATGAGAAGGGAGAGTGAGGCAGTCAGGAGAGCCAGGAGCCCGCCTCCCTCGGTCCTCGAACACTTCTATTCGTCCCTCCTCCCTTCGGCATGCTCCTCCGCTCTGATCACCGTCATTTAAAAAATAACTTAATGCATGGCTGCTCACCCCCCCTCTCTTTCTCTACTGTTCTTGCGTCCTTTTTTTTTCCACTGGGACTGTACCATCAATGGCTGTGTAGGGAGGAATGAGGAATGGAGGATGGAAAGGAGGCTGAAGGTAGCCAGGGGGGTTAGAGGCTGGGCCTGAGACTGGAATGTTAAGCTGAAGCAGAAACAGCGTCAGTCTAACACACATACTGATGGCACAGGACAACAGGACATGTAACAGGCTAATACTTGAGCTCAGCACATGCTGAATAGCACTGCATTGTTCCTCACATACTGTGATAATGATTATGGGGTAGTCAGGCTAAGCATATCCTCCCACATACAAACAGCATATTCCATGGGACTAAAATGTATTATACCAATCACTGTTCAGCTGCTGTCTCACTTTACAAATACACACTTATAGTGCATGTGGTCTAGCAGTAATACTGAGGTTGACATGAATAAAATTCATTGCCATGTCAAGAAAGCCATGATATGCCACCACGTCTGAGGCTGTTTTTATTTACACTGCCTGAGGAGATTTGCTCCGGCACAAAGTTGTTTTTTTTTACTTGCATGTGTAGCTGTTTCCTTAAGAACTTAAAATGTTCCTGAAATGCATGCCAAGTATGCAGGCCAGTCAAATTCAGACAGTGCAAATTTCTTCCTTTTTTGTGCACATTTATGAGACAATAAAATTCAATAATATGTTCTGTTACTTCGCCTCTCTTTATCCACTGGTATCAAGGAGGAAACATTATTACAAACACTATTAAAATTGGTCTAACAACATGTATAACATGACAATAAATGTTGCTTTGCAAAATCAAAAGGCTGAAATACTGATTTGAAATCTCTTCTCACAATAAAATTGCCAAGCTCAAAACAATTCTTGTGAAAAGGCCAGTAAAACATACATATACTCATTAATAACTCCTTCACCAATTGATTTTGACCATGTCAAACTGGCCGAGTGGAGCTTGCAAGAACCATTTCAATCGATGCATGTGTCTCGACGTAACATACATGTTTCATTTTTCTAGCCATGTGATGCACATTAACTGGACCCCTTGGGTAGTTATGCTTTCTCATGCTCGCTTTCATGTTGTTCACAGACATGTAACAACAAAGTTGACCTTGAAAATATACATAGTGCCAATAGTTAATGTTTATCTTCTGGAGACAGTGTACCAGTTCATATGTAAGTAAGATATTTTCTAGCTATACCTCCAGTTAAATGTTAGTGATTTCCTCCACCTGAGGATGGAGGGTGAACTCGCTAATATTCAGCCCAGCCCCAACTCTGGATGTTCAGGCCTAAGCCATAAACATGACTTTCTGTCCACTGCCAAACCTGAACCCAATGCTAATTTTATACTCTCATACCATCTCACACAGGCAGGGCTCAGGCTCACTAGTAGGAAAATCTGCATATTTGGGTAGAGCATTGCTGTCTGGTTATCCATGATTGAAAAGGCACACTACATGGGCTGTGACTATGATAGCCTGGACCAGTGCAGTGCGTCTTCTTTCCTCCTTCCCTCTGGAGCTACTAGGCAGGTAAATAATGGTGTACTTATTGTCTCCTCTTCACTCTTTTCAGTCTCTGTCTCGACAGGATTCATGTTCACTCTAAAGCTAATTTATTTATGGGAAAGTCCAATATCAAATGGACTGCTGTCCAGCAATCATTTTAATGCAACAACCTAAAAAAAATACCTCTTCTTATCAAAAGACCCATTTTACTTATATTTGCTCCTATGGCTCTGATTTTCTGACAAACAGCTTGTGAGTGCAATGTTGTTCGACACCTGAGAGCCTCACATATGAATACACCACACACTGTGAGAACCATATGCTGCAAAAATGTTGTATCCAGATTTCCTCAAATAAATCTGTAACATTAACTGTCCAAAGCCTGACCAAGTGGTCTGAAAACTGGTATAAACTTGAACTTAAACATGGTTGGGTCAAGTTGCTGACCTCCACACTGCTTCAGTCAACATTCAAAGCAGGAAAAATTGGAGGAAATGAGCCAGTGTGGCCTGTGGACAAATGACACTGTCTTTCCTTAATTCCTAACCCTATCATTATGTTAGTGGGCTGTTAGACACTCCCACCATCACATGATTGGTTCAGGCTGGACCTGAGCACTTGGCCTTACTCAGCACCCAAATACCATCTTTCTATATTAACAAATATGCTGTAGGTCCTTCATTTTCAAAAACAGATATTAGTGAACACAATAACACCAGACACATGATAAACACTGCACTTGTAGACATGCTGACACACACACACACAATCTCACACACACGCACACAACATGTCCAACATCATTCCAAGATATGGGGCCCACACAGTCTCTTTTGTGTATCGTCTTGGAAACCAAGCCGCTTGTATTTGCCTCACTGACATCTGACAGGAGACAGATCGTTGTCAGAGTGTGTCAACATCCAGCTTCACCAGTCCAATGCAAACAGCCTAAGGTCATCATTCAAACTGTAGTGTCTGACCACAAGGCTGCAGGGAGGTTTGCTGTCTGGTTATCAGACACTAGTACAGAGCGCCCTGGCCCTGTAGTTTAAACTCTGGAGGTTAGGACATCAGGAGGGCAAAAGCAGATAGGAGATAAATTAAGATGTTTGCAAGATATTGAGTACTAGATGGCAAAAAAACTTTGTAAACCTTGGCTGTCAGAGAGCATGGAGAGCTAGAACATCATAGCATTAATATTTCCTTGATGATCCTCTATAAGCAGTGCTTAAAGAAAGCAAAATACTGCATTAAACAAGTCACCACCGCAGTGAGTCACTGGAGTGGCAGTGTGAGGAACTTAAATCTGGCCTGCCCAGTGTGCCGCGCTGGTGGAAAAACTGAATCGGACACACAAGCAGAACACAGCTGACAACTGAGGAGTGAACTCCTTAAAGTGAGGTCCTTTCAAATTATTCATGGGAAGAATTCAAAAATAGTCTGTGGGTGTTTTGATCAGGTAAAGAGCAGAATGTAACTTCAGTTGCAAGTTGAAACTTAAGACACTGACACTCTGTAGGAAAGTGAAAATTGTCTGGCATCAAACTGTTAGGAGCGCTTTCTTTTCGGCTTGTGGAAGGGACTTTGTAATTAAAATTCACTGATTAATTCTTGTCTTGCAGCTCTGGCCTTCTTTTAATGTAACAGCATGTGGTGGAGAGGCACTGAGCAGGTCTGCACACTGGGTGGACAAGGTCTATTGTGTGTCAGGGTTGTTCAAACTCAGTGTTTAACCAATCCTGTACATGACCTCGTCTTCCTTCAGTGATAGCTGGCCCTTCTCGCTCATGCATGTGGATGAGACGGTCATTTCTAAGTATAGTAAGAGAATGTTAAGTTAAGTAGGCACAAGGGCCACAACAGACCTAAAATATATGTAAACTCTATATACTGAACATTAGGATATTGAGTTATACCTTAATAATACCTGTCTTCGCCAACATTTTTTGTCTGCTGACCCCTATATCAGATTACATAAACCAATTAGGAAATGACCACAATCCACCAGACAAACATTGGTAAATGTCTGTTAAGTTAGTCTTCAACTGGTACTTAACCATCATTTTGCTCTCTGAGAGTGATTTCTGAGCCATGTTTTAAGCAGGAACACAAAAAGGAAGGATAAAAGGGATGTACTATAGATGAACTATATGTCAAAAACTTGGTGCCAATGTATTAGCTATAGGGCATGCAGCCAAAGTTTGTCTGAATGCACTCACAAACCAGAAGTAAGCTCTACAGAAAAGATACTCAGCACATACAAATGGAGGTTCTGCTTCCCAGTGAAATATTTAGTATAGAGATATCAGATCAACCCCAGTGGCTTAAGCAATTACTTGGATGGAAAGCGGTTTCTGACAGACCAAGAGAAAGAGAAAATCCTTCATTTATATTTAAACAGAACTAATCCTAAGCTTCGGCAACAACCCCCACAGAAACACCAGCGCAGATATTTTTAAAAAATGGTCAGACTGCAGAGATTAGGAGTCAGCTACTGAAGATGGTTAATACAGATGATGAACAGAAAAGTTTCATTGCATCACAACAGACTTATCAGGCTTTTGGACTAAAATCAGGCCCGCACTAAAACGAGAATACACACCAAGCTTCCACAATATCACTTCACCCATCTTTTCTTGTACTATCCTGTTAAGTTTAAAGATCTGTCATCCTGTCAGCGTTAATGTCCAGGAATATTTGCTCCTTCTCTCTGGTAGGGTCACTTGACCTCTGCTTGAGGACATCCTTCCTAAAGTTTATTTGTACAGAGAGCCAATGCCCTGCAAACTATTCAACCACACAGTGTTTTCACACTGTCAAAACAAAAAGCTATAGTAGCAGCTGTAGCCGTTTCACACTAACAAAGTAATAAATTATTATAATGAAAGAAACTCTAAGCAAATGAAAGTACAAATACATTATGTAATTGAGGCTAACAGATCTGATCCTGGAATTAGGGCAGTATGCAGCTCTCTTTTGTTGGTGACTGCCATTTGAAGATGAGTGTTGGAGGTAACATGTTACAAAGTTACAAAGCAATGCATTAGAGTACATAGACTACTTTGTTGTTTGAACCGGTTACTTAACATAGTTTTACAATTTAAGAACTCAGTATTTAGTTCAATTTTCAAGAATGTCAAGCTCTCCCTGCTGGGCAACAACTGCAAGATCTACTGCCACTGTCTCTTGGTTTTGTTTATTATCATGAAACATTTGTTGATAAAAAACATGCGCAAGGAAGAGTGTTTCGTTTTTAGTAATGCAAAAGTATGCTAACAAGTTACGTTTCTCAATAGGTAAAGCTGTACCATAACCCAATTTTAATGGTAGTAATCTTGTAATGTGACAAGTTACTTTTAAAGGTAATCTTCCCCAAGACTACTGAAGATGCAGTTGAGTCCAAAAAATACCAAAAATGTAAGTGTATTTAAAATAATAGAGAATACTGTCAAATGGCTGATGGCATCAGATAATCATAGAAGACTAGGACTGAAAATCTTTCTTCCAATCACTGTTGTTCGCTTTAAGTGTTATATATTGAAAAGGCTAGCTCATTTTCTGTCAGGAGACTGTTTGAAAAACAGACTGCTGTCTTGGTTGCTTGTCTTAGTTTTTATGGTTTTATAACAAGAGGATCATTGAACCAAACTGTGCCCATCAGTTTGATGCAGGCATCTTCTATTAAAAGTCTGTTGTTAGTTTTTGCAGAAAAACTATTTAAGTATAGACAGAGTCTGGATTAAGCCGTGAAGCTGCACTCTTTTTTTATGTGTCATCTTCTGCAGATATGTCTCCCCAGTTTTAAGCAAGGGACATCCTGGTAGTTGGCAGAGTAAACACCATGCACCTGCAACATCCTAACTTTACTGCATACTTCCTCTATGCACCCACTCCGGCCTTTGTCAACAATTAACAACCAAGTTAAATGCTGAGTAAAAGATACTCCTCCAATGTAAACAGTGTGTACATGGAAAATGGGAAACAAACAAACAAAACAAAAATAGCATCTGCACGTTGAGGGCAGCAGTCAGTCAGCCCATCCTCCTGCTGCTTCCTCGCTCCTTTGTCACTGAGACAGAGAGAGAGAAACTACAGCTCTGCTCTTGTTTAGTCCTCCATAAAAGTCACCGGGGAAAGTTTATGGTCGACAGATGCTCGAGAAAATGAGGGTTTTTCCCCCCTCTTCCATCGTCTCCTCACTCAAGGAAGGGGCTTCACGGTCACCGACAGCGACCCGGAGTTAACCTCCCCCTGTGTTGCCACGGAAACGGAAGAGCTGAGAAAAAGGGAGGAAGCCAGGCAGTGGGGAGTTACGACCCGACGGAGTGAGGGAAGAGAGGAGTGGAGTGGAATCTGTCTTTTCATACATAATTGTCTGTCTGCCTCTGTCTTGCTGCTGCTGTCTTTCTTCCAGGCACCTCTGACACACACACGCACACACACACACACAGTTGTTGTCTGCTCCTGCAACTCAGCCTGAAGCAAGCCTTATTCACTACTTCTGATCTGGCAATCTGCGGTCAGCTCCACCAGTCACAAGGAGATCTTTCTTCCAGCACAGCTGGCTTCCTCCAAGATGGCGGGTCAAGCATGGCTTAAAGGCTGATCTTGAACCATTACATTACACAGCAATTAAAATCAACAAAAGCTGTGATTATTACAGGTTTTTCACAGATGAGATGATTAACTTCAGTTCGTCCTCCTGGTGGTTGTTGGGTCTGATCTCCACCACAACATTCACTCACTCAGACACCAACTCAACAACATGCACACAGAGTACATGCAGTCACACATTTATGTTCTGCCCAATCCAACCAAATCTAATGTGCCCTAATGCCTCAATCAGTGTCTCCTTCTCAGAGAGGCCCAACAGCTGGATAGTCAGCCTCCTGCCAAAAACTACATTATGACGACAAAGAAACATTCCAAACAAATGTGATCCCTAACGAAGTAGCAATCATATCATCACCATGCATTCACATTTTGGCACCATTAAAAATATGCCGAATTAGCTATTTATAGTTCCTGTCTGCAGTCTACCCATGGATGTATAAACAATTATCAGTGGATTACTTTGACACTGAAGAAACCTTGAAAACATGATGATTCTAAGGGGAGTTCTGGTGTTAAAAAAGTATGTCTTCTTTATCTTTTTCTATCATATTTCAAAGTGGCTTCATTACTTACAATGCAAATTGGAGATAAGTCTACATCATACTGAATCTATACATACGGTATGTGTATCATGTCAGTGTTTTCAGATTTGACTGAAAACGTCTCACAGAAAACCTTTGGTTTTGGTCAGGGGTGTCAAGCATATGGCCCACGGGTCATAATCAGCCTGCCAAAGGGTCCAATCTGGCCCACTGCATGACTTTGCATAGTGTGAAGTTTGCAGAGAGGTCAGAAATTCCAATTTTTCAATATAATTCACTGTTGTTCTTTCTTTGTCCACTGGAGGTTGCGCTGTCCAATAAGAGTAGCAGGCCCAGTGCTGGATATGCTAGTATAGATCCTGCATGCTTACCTACAGGCTACGTGGCACAACACTGTTAAGTGTAGTGACGGTGAAAAATGTCTTAATCGTGGAACAGTATGTCAGGTTCTTCAAGACAAATGGACCAGTGTGTCAGGTTCTTCAAGACAAATGGACCAGTTCCTATTTCTTCACAGACAAATGGGAAGCCAGTATGGTTGGCAGGATCACAGCAGGATTTCAGTAAACAACAATTTGTTTTTAGTTACAGCAGAGAGCTGCCTACCTTTTTAAATAATAAAATAGCATCAACATCAAAGACATAGTCTCCTCTGAGGGTGAAGACACGTGTGCTGATGACTGCAAATGTATGGCTCATTAATTGTGAACATTTGTACAATGTACTTATACTTCCTTGCATTAAAAAATGGACAACTTGGAGATGTTATTTATAGGTTATTATGCAATGGTTTTACTGGTCCAACCCACTTGAGATCGAATAGGGCTATATGCGGTCCATGAACTTAGAGTTTGACACCCCTAGTTTAGATCAATTTGAAGAGATTTGTTCTTACTTTGACATTTAAGTATCCCTTTTTTTTTTAAACAGTGACACAAAATAAGTCATAATTAAATGCGAATTCTTAACTCTTTTCATCTAGTGCTGCCCAGGATGTATGCTGTAATAAACTGTACTCCTCACAAAAATGTTTTTTTTAAATCAAAGGAGGGTGAACATTTATTCATTTATGGGCAATAACGAGTTGAATAAGATGTGTATGAAGAGAATAAAATGTTGTTGTAGACACAGAATGTTGTCAACCTACTGACAAACCTACCTGGAGTCTCCTTTGCCCAGGTTACCTGCACCGGCCGGATGGAGGATCGTCTGGTTCTTCACCATCTCCACAACACATTTAGTGTTTAATTCTTTTTCTGTGGATCAGACAACACATGGTGTTACAACCAAAGCACTAAACCTCACAACCCAAATAGGCTCCTACTTTCATCCCTGATTGTGTGTTTTTACATTATTGCACTGACACTATATGTCATGACAAAAAACATAAGAAAATGTCATGCAACCACTGATATCATAGTATCGTCATCACTGACTTCAGAAATACATAAATCTTTTCGCTACATCACCTCTATGGTGGGAATAACATTGCAAAGGTTTACGAGCTGCCTTGTAAACTTTGATCCTTTAACCAGCTAATCTGATGTTTGGGAAAATTACTCAAAATATTTAGTGATAATTTACTGACACAGAAACTTTTACAAGCATTGGTCAGGTGGTTACTTCTTGGTCTACTCTGCATGAGGTATAGAGCAGAAGTTAAATAGCAGCATAGTCCAATCATTTCCTGTGGAACATATAGTTCAGACTATTGTGTGAGGAGGCTGGGAAATACCAACTCTGAGAATGACCTTTTACCTTGGAGTAAGCATTAACCTAATCAATAAAACAGGACTTGCTCAGGCAATCAGTTTCTCTCTCTCCCTCACACACACACACACATGACTAAGGACCTCCCATACTGACCCTGGCCTGTTTGTGTGTCATGATGTAACACTTGGCCTTCAGTACACCAACAGGCTATTTCCAACTCAGCATAAGGAGCGGCCCTAATGCTTTGTCCACTCAGGTATTTATGTCGATAGTGTGCACAACTCAATTTTGCCAAGAACAAAAGAAAGGACTTTTCCTACAAGTGTAAGGAATGCATTAGTACAAAAATGCAACAAGACCGAAAAAAATATCTGATCTCGCTCACAATGTTCCTTACATAAAGCACTGCATATGATGTTTGTTTTCATAGCCGAGTCAGCCATATAACTTTCTAATAGAAGCCTTGCTGTGAAAGTCAGCAGCAAACGGACTGGAAAATAACAACATGAACCGCACTGGAAATTCATGAGGCTGGTAGGTCTCTCCATTCATCCCTCTTGCCAATGAGACCTAATGATGGTTGTCTACACACACGCTAGGTGCTGCCAATGTGTCCTGGGCATCCAGTTTCTAGCAGAACTGGCCTTGCATTTAAAAAAAGAAGCATTTGACAATTGGTTACTTGCAGAGCAGACTAATTTACCAGTAGCAAGAGTACCAGTCTTTTGCTGGTGGCTGCTAGTGAATACTTGGGCCACAGCCACTTAGAAAATTTGTGTTTTTTTAATGGTGAATTGCTGCAGTTTATTACACTACCTCATTACACTACAATAAAAATGTCTTGTTAAAATATTATATTAACAATAATACTGGCTAATCAATAACACAAGAACAGTTCACATCACCCACATGATTTTCTCTGCCATTATTGTAAAAGCAGGCAACAATAGTCAGTGACAAATGCTTGTTATTTAACCAGGTTGATAAGATTAGGATGGGACTCTTTGCCCCCCTGTGCTGCTCCTGCTGGGGATAACCTCTACTATTTTGCCCCCCCTCCACAGGCAGGTCAGAGGTCAGGGCAAGAACAGCACTCCTTTAGATGTAAATCAGTGTCTGCTCAAGGATAGTACAGCAGAGAGGAGACTGACTGATAATAAATAATGTCCTTCAACTGTAAGACCTGGTTCAAGCCTCCCATGTAAACAAGCATTCATACTGTTCCAATTCCCCTTCAGAACGGGCCAGTAGGTTTACAAAGCACAGCCTCCACTGCAGGGGTTTACTGTGCACCTCATCGCGGTATTTACACCATTTGGCTCAGGATTTATATACAGATTGCTAGATTTTTAATGCACAATCACGCCCCAGATGATTGTCAATAATAACTTTCTTCATTATGCAGTGAGCGTGCAAGAGCATGCAAGGACTTTTAACTTCAGCAAATGTGTCAGGACAGGAAACATTTTGTGGTTTCAATTCCTTTCTTCTACAAGACGTGTCTAATGCAGTATTACATCGCGTCTTTTTAAAAGATATATGCCTACAGTTGCTTTTTCTGACCAAAGAATCACTGCTCTGAATAACACATACGGTATAGTGACCTAATCAGTAGTCAGGAGTGGAGCATGTGCTGTTTTTTCTTGATAAAGAAATAGTATGATATTCTAGGTCTGTGCAATTTATCAATATCATGATATGAGACTAGACATCATCTTAGATTTTGGATATTGTTATAGGGGGTGTCCCAATATCAGTGTTAAAGCAAAAATCAAGCTAAATAAGCCTTCAATTTCAATAATAAAAATCAGGGTATTTTTTTCACCCTGTCTACTTGCACTTTAAAGACAACACAGTGTAGCTTACCGGCCATTTTATCACATTCGATAGCATATAGCATTTTTAAAGAAGAATTTTAAAATGTAAATGACAGTTGTCAGAGTATAAAACCAATTATTTGTTGATCTTTACATATCAGTACTCAGTAGTTTATCAATGGCATAAAATGTAAAAATGAAAAGTTGAATCCTTTTTTAAGTGACCTTAAAAGCAAAAGTCAAATTGAATCATGACACTCCTAATTGCTATATCATCACATGGCATTAGTGTCGTCTTTCCTTGGTTTTCAAGGCTGCATTACAGTAAAGTGAAGTAATTTTCTGAACTTTCTGTAAATTTATCAAAAATCTCACTGTGTTAACATTTTGAGAAAGCACCAATTGACAATTCAATATTGTCATGATATCGATATCAAGGTATTTGGTCAAAAATATTGTGATTTTGTCCATATCATTCAGCCCTATATGATTCTCAACAACCAGTGCACTACCTTGGGTTAAACCTTTCCTCAGTGTGCAATGACTTCACCAGGCAACAACTTTGCAGTTGCAAAAAGCTTAACATCCTTGCCAAACAGTACCTGGCCATACCTGCCCACCATGTTCCTGCCAAGAGTGTTTTCAACTGGTGTAGGCGGTCAGCTCAACAGGGTGCATGCATTTTACACATCCAATTATTAACATGGCCTTGTTTTCCTAACAAACACATGCAAACTACAATTTTATCTGTCTGTAATGGCAAGTTGAAAAGTCATTTCACAACTACCTTTTTTGAAAAGCAAATGCTGAGGTAGACTGCTTAGCCACAGTCAAAACCTCCCTAAGATACAAAAGGAAATCCCAACCTGAGCACTTCTACGTCTGAGAAGAAGCGAGCTGTGCCTGTGTAAACCATGCACATAGGGGATTTGAGGCTAAATTGCCTGTTCCGAGAGTCTCAACACTGCTGCTCCTGGCAGGAACGCAGGGGTAGAGCCATGGAAACTTAGTGTCAAAGGTCAGAGGACCTGAATCACCCTCCAATTCTTCTGCTGTCATGGACACCACAAAGCAAAAAAAGCAGGGTGAAGCAACACAGACTGAGTGACAAAAAGACAGTGAAAGCAAAAAAGATAAAGTTAAACAGGGGAAGTGACACAGACATAGAAAGGTTGACTGGGAAAACTTT
Source organism: Lutjanus campechanus (assembly GCA_027495735.1). Classification (NCBI taxonomy): domain Eukaryota; kingdom Metazoa; phylum Chordata; class Actinopteri; order Lutjaniformes; family Lutjanidae; genus Lutjanus; species Lutjanus campechanus. The sequence continues at coordinate 13,172 of JAJHUR010092460.1, forward strand.
TTGTTCTGCCGTCTCTTCTGCTGCTGCTGCCTACATTACCCATGTGGCCCTAGTGCTGCAGCTGGGCTTCCTGATTAGCAGAGGGGAAAGTGTGATGTGGTGTGGTTCGGGAGGATAAATGTATCCATTGTTATCTGCCTCTCCATAACCAGTTCCCACTTTCCACTGGCCTTCTCTCCGGTCCTTCCCTGGGCTACCGGTGCTGAGGTTTGGCACAACATCCCTGTTGCTACGCCTGCCGTTGCTCTGTTCTTCGAAGGCCACAGCCATGGGAACATGGAGCATTACGCAATGTTAGCAAATATTCATTCAGACTCACTCCCTTCCTGCCTTTGTCCAGCTAGGCAGCTACACCACCTCTCCTTGTCAACCTGGGATACGCAGGGACAGTGGCCTCGAGGTTAGAGAAGCCCACTGAAATATTTTTCAGTGTCTCAGGTCTGAATCACTGCAACGACTGGGGACAGGTGAGTGAGGAAAGTGAACGTGAACTCCTTTGCCCTCCCTTAACTGCTGCTGCTACTATGTCCTGAAGCAACTATCTGACACCAAGAGACAGAGCAAGAGCTGTGTCTGAAGTGAGCAACTCAAAGGTGTGAATGTGTGGAGGCCTGAATAAAAACGATATGGAGCTGGAAAAGAGCATAGAGCGGCAATTTTTCTAAGGGCTGGTTGAAAATTCCATTTTTGATTGTCACCACTTCTTACGTGATGTAATTCTGTGTCTGTTTTTTTGAGGGTATATGAAATCAGAAAAGTGTTACATTAACTATGGTAGATATGGACAGAAGCTCCATTCAGACAGGGATCAGAAAGACACTACTGGAAACGTGGCACTGCTGGTTCCAAACCCATTCCAACTGCCTGAAGTAAGCCATCAATTTGCCTGCTGGTTCCCTTCAAACAAAATCGTGATTGCCTTTTCTTGCTGAGCAATGGAAGACAGATGCAGACATTTGTCTACAATGTTGACAGGCTATGCATTGCATGTTTGAAATTGTGCAACAGTAAAGCCATACATACAGTTACTACAGGCCACCTCTCTTGAGAAAATGGCAGAGAAAACCTCAAAAAATAAAGGGAATCTTTGGTCGACTTTTAAAGGTGGCTTTTTTGGTGCTTAAATCATATTTAATTTAAAAGAAACAATAGTGTTAAGTTAGTTTTGAGTTTAAGGTCCAGTATGCCAGATTTTCAATGATTTATTGGCAGAATATGGTAGAGATGGAATATAATATTCATAATTCTGTTTTCATTCATGTATAATTACCTGAAAAAAAGAATATTTGTGCTTTCATTACCGCAGATGTTTTGTGCCTCGTTACACCAGAATTTATATCTACTGAGGGCTTGGGTCTTCTTCAGTGGAGGCCCCCATGTTGCACCGCCATGTCTGTACAGTAGCCCAGAATGTGCAAACCAAACACTAACTCTAGAGACTGCCTTTCAGGTTTTGCATGAGTTTCACTGCCACCGTAGGTTCTCCTACATACTTGAGGTGGAGGGTAAATCGAGGTGTTTCCAATCTGTAAGCTCACCACTGGGATTGCCCTATAATGGTTGATTAAAACTAAGTAGTTGGTGATAAGAGTGTTAGTCAACCATTTTTAAATTTATCCATTAGTGACAGAAAAAAACCCTCCTCCAACTCAATTCAGGAGCTGTACCTTGCCGTTAGACCTGGGACTGTTGCAACATGGACCTTTTCTCTCGTAACACTTAAGTCACAGTGCACTGCTGCTAACTGTGCTATTGCTACAGCTTCCAAGACCGACGGAGGCCAGTTTGACGAAAGGGAATACAGTGCAGATGATTTACAATGGCTCCGACCAGGACACTTATTCAGAGGACGATGAAGACACGCCGGGTTCAGATGGGGACAGGACCAATGTAGTGGTTGAGGAGTGAGTTCTCAGCAAGTTAATTACATCATTCATTGTGTGGATAAGTCCATAAGTATTCGTTTTTGTGAGGTTGGAAGTTTTTTATCCCTGTGTTTTGAACAACAAGACTTGTTTGTAGTTATACTGTGTGCTCACTCTTCTTGCTGGTTTTTCCAACACGTTCAGAATCATTATCGCTTTCTCCATTAGCATTTAATCAGTGGCAAAAGTATATAAAGTAATTAAATTAATATCATAAACATGTGGTGATCAGTCCACTAATGCCTTGAACCAACAACTGCTAGACAATTGGGAAAAACTTTGGCAACCCCATTCACCAACAGATTCCACCAAATTTTTCCCGATGGTCTTTTAAATTAACACTGAAATTACAGAAAAACACAAAAAGGTGGTGGTGTTCGAGCCAATTCAATCTTGCAGATAGTTTGCCATGACCTGTACCTGTGAGATTAATTGGAAAGAAACTCAAATGACTAATGAATCGTGCAGAATTCACAATGACAGCATGACCACAGAAATCTTCAATTAGAAATAAATAGGATGTGGCCAGAGAAATTTATTCAGAGTAAACCTCTGCCTATATGAATCCAAATGTACCTGATCTGGAGCGAAATTCCATCAAGAGCTAATCTGTGGCCTCTCCATTTTTGTCTCATCTACAGTACATAACCACAACTTGACAGTTAAATTACCCAACATCAACTGACTCATAGTTGTTTGCCAAAACAGAAACACATGAGATTTTCATGTGTCCAAAACAAATGTCTAACTTTCACCATTACTGAAATATGTCATCCTGACTGCTGGGTTCCTGTACATTAGAGTTGGTGGTAAATCCCTGCCTATGGGAACAGCATGGCCATGCACGGCCTTAGTCTTATGACCGACTTCTCCAGCTCAGAGGGGGGGAGAGAGAGGGATACATACACGTGATTCATTCTGCCACTTGTCGGTCAAGCACTCTGCTTCAGCGGCT
>JAJHUR010092461.1:8812-30352 GCA_027495735.1 Lutjanus campechanus
TATATATATATATATATATATATATATATACATATATATTAGACCCAGATAGATTAATTGGTCAATCAATATTATCAGCTATGTCTGTGTTGTCTGTCTCTCTATTGTCTTTGTTGGTTTGGGTGTATATGTTTTTTGACAGGACATAATACAGATTATTTTATAGAGTTTAGTATATATATATTTTCTTTTTGTTTTTTTTTCATTTGTAGTTTTTATAAATAATTATGTATTACCTATAACTATTAAAAATACCGCAGAAAGTTTACAGTTTCAAAATTTTCACACTGATATATATTGGATAACATGTACACTGATACCAATATAGACCACTAATATGATTATTAGAATATAATATTAATATTGGCCTATACAATATGATTGATTAATAAAACAATTAAATATTTATAATTTAGAATATAATTATAATACCGAAAGTCTGAAAGTTTACTGTTTCAGTGACCTGATGTCATTTTGGAGAATTAAGTTTATTGTTAAACTGTAAAATATCCTGATTCCATTATATATCTTTGTCACAAGTGTTTGATAAGCACATTTGAGGGATCATTGCGGTATATATCAATGTTGGGATGTTTTTTTTACAACCTAATATTGTTTTCGGCCCCAAACAGTATTGGTTCAGCCCTAAATAAACTTGAATTATGAAAAATATACATAAAATATACATAAAATGCTGGCCTGAAAAGTCAAAAAATAAAAACAATATGGTCGTTATGGGCCAGTATTGGGCCAGTAATATCAGTCTGCCAATATACTGGTCAGGCTCTAATTATTATGTTGCATCATACTTTAAGAAGCGTCTGCTTGTTTGTCCCTCCAGGCACATTTACACCCTTCACCCACCCTAAATCATAATCTGTGTCCTCTGTAATAACCTCAAAAGGACACCTACAGTATGCAGCACAAAACCACAGGCCAAAACTGCCAGATAATTTAATCAAAAGCTCTCTTACACAATCTTATTTATGCAGGGTTATTATATCAGACTGCATAACTAATCATTTCGCAAGTGTTGCTGCTATTGTGTTTGCACATTTGAGATCTTATGAATCAATCCTTCTGGTGCAAGTCTAATGAAAGCTGATAAGTAGTCTATCTGACTGTCTGATGACTGATTGACTAATTGCTTTTGTTCACTGAGTCAATTGTCTTTAAAAGTGCACCTGTGGAGTCCCTCCTGAGGACTTTATAGTGTATTAAACCAACTTTTGATCATGTGTTTCACCTCTCTTGACACTGAATCGGTTTGGATTCCACCTGCGAAGCTTAAAAAACTAACTGTATCCATTAGAAAGCTTTGTCATCAGAGAGGCCGCTGTGCTGCACTGAACTGCACCATAATACACAAGAAGACTATAGACTGGACTGTGGACAGCAGCGCACAGCGGTGAGCTGACCCCTGCCGATACTTTCGCAGTAATCTGTGGAGCCATCACTCCTCTGTGCTCTCACCTCAAAGGTCATAAAGAAGAGGGAGAGATAAGGGAGACAAGAGAGGGAGAGGAGGGGGGGAAATGTGGATGCTGAGAGAGTGCAAACTTCACTCCCTCCCATCTTTCAGTTTACCAGAGAAATGCATTATGTAGGGGACAGAAATAGCTGTGGACACAGAGCCACTCTTGCTATTCTGGGGACCTCATGTATGATGCAGTGCTGCAATTTAGCCCATAGGCTGCAGCATTAGCCTGCAAGCCTGTTGATGACTTAGAGATGACAAATAATTCATCTGTCCCGAGCCGGAGAGATTTAATTCTGAACAACAAAATGCACCATTTAACTGCAGCTGCTGATGCACATGCAATAATTTGAGTCTAACAACCAGAGATTCAGTGCATAAACATGAGGTTTGATAACATAAAGTCAATGCAAATCGACAAGTTATTTTTAATACTGAATATTTTCTCAGACTTGTTCAAAGTGGGAGTTTCAGGGGAGAGACTCAGTGAATGAAAATGAAAAAATAGCACATTAGTTATTGCATTAGTTATCCAAAGGAGACCACATAGAATAGCCTAAACGTGTGTGATTTGGTTAAGGAGATACTTCAGAGATGCAGTTTTGAGGAATTTTACAGTTATTGCCAGCATCTAAAACTAATAAATGCCCTCGGACAGACATTTTTTATGTATTTGGCATAGTCTGAAGTTATGTAAAACAGTAATATTATGCTATTTTGGTGTAAATGATGTGTGTCTATGGCATCAAATAACATAATTATGATTCCATACATCGAGGAATTGACCAACAAAGGGTCAGCGTTTGTACGTGTGCTGGAAATCCTTGAAAACACTTGAATTTTAATGCTTTCAAGGTTTGAAAAGTGCTTGGATTTTGGATAAAGTGCTTGAAAATGCTTGAAATTGCAATTGCATTACTCTCATAATGAATCACTACCTGACTGAATAGATCTGTTCTAGATAAAGAAAAAATAATTTGGATTTTGGTTCAGCCTGGTTATATAGGATACCCAGTCTGCTTATAGACAGGTGACACATTTTTTAAACATAAAACTGTTATGTTTTACTTCAATTCGTCACCTTTCTGTTGAGTACTTTAACAAAATACTGGCTAATTTTGGATGTTTATAGCAAAATAACACCTGATTTAATGTAATAATAATAATGATAATAAAAATAATAATAAATGCAAATAAATGTCCTTTTCAGGTTTAATATGAACATATATTTTGGTATATTTGTGTCTGTGTATTTATACTTATTATAATTACTAAAAATACTGGTAAGAGTTTACTATTTCAGTGCCCTGATATAATCTTTGACAATAACATTTATTGTTAAATATACTGCCTCCAGTACATTGCTTGGTCACAAGTGCAAAAAACTTTGCAAAAATTGTTTTTATTGTGTTATATATTCTATATTCTGTATAGTGCTGTCAGTCAGCTTTTTGTCATATTCAATCTAGAAACCAGAAATAATTTAAACCAGAAAATATCCACATTAAGCTGAAATCAGAGAATTTTAAGGTTGTTTTTTTTAACTTAAAAAATGACTCAAAAGGATTAATCAATTATTGAGAATATTGGCTTAAATATTGAAATGGGATGTTTTTTTTTACTCCCTCAGTATCGATATCGGCTCCAAAAATCCATTAGCAGCCAGGCTCAAATATGTATATAAATATATAATTTACCACAGCTAGAAAAACTTGAAAATGCACCTTGGAAATTCTTGGGATATGCTTGAATTTGAACCCTGCAGGGTGAGAGATCACCTTTTTCTAAGCATTGTCTGAGTGGAGGTCCCAGACCCCTGTTTTAGATAATAATAAAAAAAAAAGTTCTATATTTTGTGCTGCTTCCTTGAATTTTAAAAGCCCTGTAGCTGCCAATAAAGTCAGAACTAAAGTAACAAATGCCAGCAACATAATTTTCCCCTTCTTAATGAAATACAAGCCGATTGTGTAATAACTGGCCAGTAAAATAATAAAAGTTTCTGAGACAATAATGTAATAACTTTCTGCGCTAATAATGTTAACATTATGAGTGCATTACCAAAAAATAATATCAAAGGTAATAATTATAGCTGATAATGCTATAGTACACTAATATCCCTATGTTTCAATCTTATTTATTATCAAGTGTCAGACTTCCACAATAACACTCACATGTACTGTTGCTTCTTTAAAGTTGCTGCTCAACAACCTGACTGGTCCTGACCTCTGAATCTTGATCCTAATTCTGAGTAACTTGTCCACATCAAACTCAAGTTTTTGAGCATTTGAAAGAAGCGACAGTATCAGTGTCATGAAAGTGTGATACTTCATAGACAATAAATAAAACATAAAGTGATATAAGTATTTATAATATTACATTATCAGCTCCAATTATTGTTATGAACCTGTCAATAATAGCTTATTACATTTTATGCAAAAAGTTGTTTTGAATTTGTTGCAAGCTGTTTGTAAACACACCAGAAAGATCATTGATTGTTGAGTCTCATTTACACACTGTCAAATAGAGATGTTTTGGGCTGGTGAAAGTGTCCTGAGCATAGCAAGCAAACAAACAAACAAACAAACAAACAAACAAACAAACAGACAGACAGACAGACAGACAGACAGACAGACAGGCAGAGGGCAGGACTCTCCAGATACAGACACCTTACATTACACTGAGCCCAAAAAGTTCAGTGGTTCAGAAACTTTATTACATTACTTGCCAGTTACTGTATTATTGATTGTTATCACATTAAGAATGTAAAATTGATTATATTATTGGCAGATAATGACGTAATGATAGTTATGACATTATTGGCTACTAGGGGCTCACAAGTGGTGATTGAAAGGGATTGTATTTATATGAGTCTATATGTTGTTTTTTGTTTGTTTGTTTTTCTTTAGGAAAATGCCTTTAAGAACGGAAAAATTATTATGTTATTGGCAGTTATTACATTATTGGCTACTACAGGATGTCATAGGTAGGGGCATAACAATACATCCACCTGGATCAATATATTGATTCAGTATTCAACGATCCAATATGATCGATGCAAAGTAAAAAATGTTGATCTATATTATCCTCTTTAAGATCTGCCTTTATTTTGAAATTCCCATGCTGCTACAGGGTCATAAGTGGTGATTGAAAGGGATTGTATTTATGAGTCTATACATTTTTTTAAAGGAAAATGCTGCATATAATGCCTTTAAGAACAAAAAAAAACATTATTGTTAGTTACACTATTGAATACAAGAGGGTTATAAGTGGTGATTGAGAGGGATTATGTTTATATGAGTCTATACATTCATTTTATACACTGTTTTTTGTTTGTTTTTAGGAAAATGTTGCATACTATGCCTTTTACAACAGAATTATTACAGTTATCATAAGTCAACAGTGGTGATTAAAGGGCTTAATGTTTACATTCGTCTATACATTAATTTTTTAAAATAATTTTAATGGAAATTTTTTATATTATGCCTTTAAGAACGGAAAATTGGCAGTTATTACATCAATGGCAGTTATTACATAATTGTCTGCTACAGGCTCATACGTGGAGGGCTAATTGAAAGGGATTATTTATATATGAGTCATTGTTTTTTCTGTTCTGTTTTTAAAACAAATTGTGGCATATTATGCCTTTAAGCAGGCAAAATGATTACATTATTGGCAGTCATGGTTACATTATTGGCTGCTACAAGCCCTTCCCTTTTGATTCCAGCAACGCCAAATTCAGCTGCACGATGGCGCCAGAGTCTCACAAATCAAAAGCTCATCCTTCAGTTCGAGATATCCAGCAAACCTCTCAATAAAACCCATCCTGAGCCCTGAACGCACCACTCTCGCTGAAATGCGACATTCTGCATAACTGGTGTGTTCATGGTGACATGTGAGACATTACAGAGTTTAAATGAAAGGCCAGCTTTACCATGCGTGATCCTCTCCTGTCACTGTGTGTCCGCTTTAAATACTGTCTGCCGACCTCAGCCGCACTGCTTCATTGTCATTCCCCCCGGGGGAGCAAAGAGTGTCGGGCAGCTTTGGGCGAATCAGGCGCAATCCCAGATATCACCATGAACGGACCCCAACCTGGCTGACATCATTGCGTCTGGCGATATAGATAGATCCGTAGTACCTCCTCCTTCCTCCTCTCATCCATTCGGAGCAGCCTGTGTGTGTGTGTGTAGTCAGTGGCACTTAATCACAGAGCGCACCAAGGAGGCAGGAGGCAGGAGGCGGACCGTCGGGCGTGAACGAAATAGTAACGGTGAAGCGGAGAGGAGAGGCAGGCAGTGTGCGGGACAACGCAGGGAGAGGAGCTATCCAAACCAGAGGACGTCCTTTCCTTTCTCTTTTCCTCTTCCTTTTGGAATCAGGTGTTGCAGTTTTTTAACCTCCCGTTTTTCGGTCGTCCCTCTCGCGTCCGCCGCCGTCGTTTTGGAGATGTCCAAAAAAGAACCAGCCGAGCCGGAGTCCCGGGTGAAACAACAACAGCAAGCCGCTCTGGGCATCATGACTCGCCTCGCTTGTTTCTTCTCACCGGAGTCTGTAGAATGAAGACGGCTTGAAATAAAAAGTCCCGAGCAAAGCGCAGAAAGATGTCGGTGCCTTTGCTGAAGATCGGCGTCGTGCTCAGCACCATGGCGATGATCACCAACTGGATGTCGCAGACCCTCCCCTCTCTGGTCGGGCTCAATACCACCAAGCTCACCGCGGCGCAGGGAGGGTATCCAGACCGGAGCACCGGAGTAAGTGCGCAAGTTTCGCGTAAATCCTGCGCCTGGTTTGTTTTTCCCCCCTTGACTGATTGAATCAACCCCTGCAATTCAATTAAAATCAAAAGATAGGCAGCATATGCGCGCTTTTATTCATAATTAAGTGGGGAAAATTGCGTGGTGCGCTCGCAAGGCGCATGAAAAAGTGAAAAAGACTTGGAGAGGCTTCATAGATATCCTCTCTAGGCTGCGTTTGATGTTGCTCCAGCTGCCACTGACTGGGGCTGCCGAAAGTTATTGCTTCTTTTCTTCTGGTATCGATTCAAATAGGTGATCCACGGTGCAAAATGCCAAATTTCTAACCATTCTCATTTTTTGTCCCTCCTCTTGAGGCAGCGGGACTCCTCATTCTTTCCTTTTCACCGACTGTGTGAATGAGAGAGGCGCTCAAAGCCATGATACTGTTATATAGAGTCAAGATGAAGCGTTTCTTTGTTTCTCTGTCAGGCTGCTGGCAGATTTGGAGCTGTTTCTGTGCCAGGATGACATTGTGAGCGCTCTGTCAAGTGGATGTTTGTACAGAAATTGAGAACAATGAGTGCTGGAGGCAAATAAATAATAGTAAAAGCAGGGGCTGATATTTACTCCTGAACATGCTGTGTTTAATTCATGATTTTGAGCCAAGTCAAGCAATTTTTTATTTTTTATTTTGCAGCACCTGTGAGGTTTAATTTAATCATTTTTTGTCAGTGATCTGAAATAGTATCAAGGCAGCTGCTCCAGAGTGATTTTTCCTTTGTCCTGTCAGCACATCTAAAAGGGCAGAAAGCAGCTGACTGACTGACAGTCGCTGCCATTGCGTCTTTTTTTTGGATTCTGTGAAGTCACTCCTTTGCGCTAATTGAATAAATCAGCAGTGATGAATATCTTGCTTCAAAGTCACTCTCAGTTTTATCTCATCAGCAGGTTACTAAGCGGAGTTCTCTCTCCTTCTGACGTCACACACGTCACACTTTTACACACACCCAACCCACTGAATAATGGGAGCAGCTACAGCTGTGTTGATTGGATGCATCTCCCCTTTGTGTGGCGGTAAAGTATACTGGTGCAAAACGGGTGGAGCTTGGTGGTGTGTGATGTCCAGATGGTGATAAATGAAATGCACAATGCATTTAATGGAAAAATAGCAGCAATGTGTATTCCGTTGTCATGTTTTGGGGGTAAAGTGTCCTGCTTTTTTCTCTTTTTCTGTTTTTGAGTTTTGCTTTGGTCCTCCATCAGCTGCTCCTTTTTCTTTATTTATCCACTGTGTTTTTTTCTTCAGGTGTTGCCAGCAAACCCAGAGGAATCGTGGCAGGTGTACAGTTCAGCCCAGGATAGTGAGGGAAGGTGTGTCTGCACTGTGGTGGCGCCCCAGCAGTCCATGTGTTCACGGGATGCCCGCACCAAACAACTGAGGCAGCTGTTAGAGAAGGTAATTACCTCTTAACTCCTCAACAACACACGACCCGGACAGTCAAAGTCACACAATGCCCATGGTAACCAGCTTTACTTCTTTTACCTACACAAAGACATGCGCCCGCACACATAAAGGCTCACCCATGTTTGTGGTCGTCCAATCACCTCTCTGCCCGTCGGACACGGAGAGGAATCACGCTCTAATGAGCTCCCTGGAAACCCAACAGGCATCATGGGAGGCAGCTTTACGCTCATGCTCTGTTTCTATTGTGGGGCACACATCCACAGCAACACTTCTAATGATGCAACATGGCTCAATACCCACAGAAGGAACATTTAAGCACATTTATCGCTAAATGGAAGGAGATAATCACCAGTTATGGCTGTATGACAGATACTTCCATAAGTCTTAAGATAGGTAGAGTCAAAGAAAGGATTTTTTTCCCCCCAGTTTAAGGACTACAGAAACTAACTTTACAAATCCTATTAGTGCTGCCCCCAACTAAAGATTTTACTGGTCGACGAGTCGTTGTTAGTTCAAGCTATCAATTGACTAATCATCACACGTTTATAATATTAATTTAATTATTTAAATATATGTTTTTGGGTTATGAAATAAGCTGCCTTTTAAATGCTAATGGAAAAAGTGGTAATGATTCTAAATGTCTATTCTAAAACAGAAAGGAGACTGAACATTTAGTTAATTTATTTCAACACAGTATAATCTTATTCAAAACACAGGAATAAATAATTTCCAGCTTCTGAAAAGCACTCACAGACCAATAAACACAATGGAGGAAAAATTAAAAATTAAGTCACTAAGTTACTAATTGCTTTACGCCTCCCGTCCACGCCTGAACCCTCTGTGTCTTCATCGTCCCTGGAGTCAGAGTCCGGTCAGAGCTGCTGTAAAGATAAATCACCTCAGTGCTGTATTCCCAGTTGTCAGACTGGCCTCAGTCAGTCTCATAGTCTGTGTTCTGGTCTAATAGGCCTGCTAACAGAGGTAACAGAGCTAACTAGCTAATGGCAGCTGCAGCAGTTAGTAGCAGTGACTTCAGTGTTGCTCCATATTGCAACATTCCCATGGGCCTAACGGGAAGGTGCAGCTGTCAAATGGTGTTTTTCTTTGGGAACCCCTCTCATCACAACTTTGTAATCATTGGCTCATTATCACTGAAACATATTAAAACATACTGAAATGGAGCAAACACAACAATTGGAGCTCTTGGTTATATCTCTAAAGAAATCTAAAGATGTTCCTTTTGGCAGATTTACAACAATGCTAACTGGGGAAAAAATAAAGAGAGTGGACTAAGATAGCAGACACAGTCTCTGCCATCCGGCATCCATTGTGTAAAAGCAATAAAAGAGCAGCCATGTGGATTAAACAAGTTCGCTAACACTACCATTATCTAGTAAGTTAGCTACTACTGAAGGTTACAACAATGCTAATTTGGGAGATAAAATAAAAGAAAGAGAGTTAAGTTAGTAGACTGTCTCTGATGTATCCGGCATCGCAGCCACAAAGATTAAACAAATTAGCTAACACTTCCATTAGCTACTGTTAGCTAACTGTTAGCTGTCCTATAATTAGGAGAGTATGTAATATTATGTAAAATTTTGGGAAGTTAGAATGCTTGCTAAATACTCGATCCAACATTGCTTATCAACTTTTATGTCTGTTACCTAGAAGCCAATACTACTTTTCTAATTTTGCCAAGCTTAACTACTTAGTTTCGAAACAAACATTAATTGAGATTTTTTTTTAAAAATGGATCAAAACCAACAAAGGGCACTTAACATCGAGACAGATGAGTTAGAGGTCGTGGTAACATCCGTAGAGAAATCCAGAGCTGTTCTTTTTTGCAAAATTTACAACAACGCTAACTTTGGGAGATAAAAGGAAGAGCGGGCTAAGATAGCTGAAAGATTCCCCACTATATCCGGCATCCAATAAAAGAACAGCCATACAGATAAAGTAAGTTAGCTAACACTACTGTCAGCTACTGTTAGCTAACGCTGCTGTTGGCTAGTTAGTAAGTAAGGCACTGCTAGAGGCTGAAAAGTGAAAAATAGGACAGTTTATGTAATATTTTGGGAAGCTGGGATGCTTGAGTGATGCACTTTTCCTATCTTAAGTCAGGAGAAGAACATGAACTTATGAACTGTTCATCTGTAATGGCTTTTTTTTTTTACCTAAATCAAACCCTAACCTTAAGTACCATGGTTCCTAGACAGCTAAGACAGGATCTGAAAGTTAAGAAGTTTCTGTAATACAGCCTCAGATAATGTAGAGTAGCTCGCTGATTCACAAAAACATAAAATACAGACATCAACGGATCTCTACTGAATAAATTGAAGGTGTGCCAGGTTTATGGAGTTTCTAGAGCACAACAGTTTTAGAGAAAACAAATGTCTTAACAGTATGCATTCTACACTTCCACCATGTGTCTGAGGCCCCTGACTAGTTGGCCTGGTGTCAGAGTTTGTGAATCACTGAAGAAGAAAGCCAAGCCAAAACAACATATTGAAAGTCTGCTGTGATTTCTCACGCTCATTGCTCTAATTAGCCCGTTAGAAATAGAGATGTGTTTCATTACTCAGTCCAATGTGTCACTGTATGTCACCTCAGGTCCAGAACATGACCCAGTCCATCCAGGTGCTGGACCAGCGGACCCAGAGGGACCTGCAGTACGTGGAGAAGATGGAGGTCCAGCTCCGTGGCCTGGAGACCAAGTTCAGGCAGGTGGAGGAGAACCACAAGCAGAACATCGCCAAGCAATACAAGGTACGGAGCCAGATCCCAGGGCCATTGACACAACCGCCATCCTGTCATAGCTGCTCTGTAGCCCATTACACACAGCTTTACCCATTCTGTGTTTGTGTGTACCCACTGTGGAGATGTGTTTGCCTAAAACCACCACACCACACACCCAGAGATCCATAATGCATGCACAATTAGACAGGGTAAATAGCTGAATACACAAACTGCAGGAATTCATGTCCTTATTTCACACCAACTCACTTTATTTAACTACATGATGAAATTTAAGGAGTTTCAATAAATTTAATGTTAATCACAATGCGCACATAATGGTGAAATGTGTTACCTTGTACAGCGAAAACCAAAACATCTGCACAGGGGATGCACATCTGTGATCTAATCTGACCAAGGAGCGGATATTAATAGGGCTGCAACTAACGATTATTTTCAATATCATTTAATCTGTTGATCATTTTCTTGATTAATCGATTAGTTCTTTGGGCCATTAAAATGTTGCCCAAGGTGACGTTCTCGTCCACAACTCAAAGATATTCACTTCACCATCAGAGGACTAAAGAAACCAGAAAATATTCACATTTGAGGAGCTCAAATTAGAAAATTCTTAAGGAAGTTACAAAGTCAAAAGTAATTTATAGGTCATCAAAATAGTTGGCGACTAATTTGATAGTTGACAACTCATCAATTAATCAACTAATGGTTGCAGCTCTGGACACTGTCCAATTGAGAAAAAATAAAGCTATTTTTAATAAATATTTTGCAGGTAGAGAAGGGTATCATTTGAAATGAGTGCTGATACACTATGGCTTTTTGTTTTTAATAAAAAAAATTTTTATTCAGTATCAAATAATGAAATTATTGATTAATATGCAGATTATTCAGATTATTGTTTCGGTCCATTGATAAGGTTGTCAAAAGTATCAATACTCTTTTGATATCACATGTTTAAAATGATACAGTCTCAATACACGATAATGATACAGTTAATTATTAGGGCTGTGTATTGGCAAGAATCTGTCGACATTATACAGAGGTTATTGTGATATATTTCAATCCTGTAAACAAGATGATATATTGGTATTTTTTAAATCTAATTTCAGGAAAACTGTCATAGTATTAAGAATGCATTGCCATATGCATAAAAGCAATCAAGACAGTGAAAATAGATAGCAGAGTTTCTATCTATCTATCTATCTATCTATCTATCTATCTATCTATCTATCTATCTATCTATCTATCTATCTATCTACCTACGTACCTACCTACCTACCTATCTTGCAATCATTATACACTGGATAGTTCGAAAGTACCAAAGTTCTAAAAAAAGATGATGTAAGTGCTCAGACATCTGTTCAGTCTTTATTGTCCTGCCTGAAATTTGGCTTGCTGCAAAACCAGACAGTGTTAAGTGACTTTTTCTGTGCCAGCAGTTTGTGCAGGTTGTTAATTAAAAAAAAAATCCCATTATTTCTGCTAAGGACATTTTTTTCTTTTTACTGTGGTATTGAAAGAGATATCAAGTCTTGTTTAAAATTATGGTGTTGTGACAACATTATTCACTGTTTAATTACCAAAAAACAGTGAAAAATCTGAATTTTAGTTAATCCGACCAACAGTCTGAGACAAAAAGCAGCACATCTCCCTAATTCAGAGGGTGGAATAATGAAGGAATTTGAGGGATTTTTGCTGGAAAAAATACTTTCCATTAACCAATATTCGAAATAGTTCATGATTATTTTGCTGTCGAGTTCTGAAATGCTGTCTAAATATTGTCTAAACACAAGCAGCTGTACAAGAACTTTACAAGAACTGTACAAGATTGGAGCTGGGCAATATGGACTAAACCAAATATCGATATTGAATGTATTTTTGACCAAATACCTCTCAATGTTGCAACAGTATTGTAGGGATATTCTGCTTTCACGAAATATTATATAACACAATAAGATTTATGTTAAATAATCATCAGTAATGTGGATATAATGAAAATTACATCACTTTGCTGTGAAGAAAATCTAAGACGATATTAAGTCTAATGTTATAATATCAATGTCGATATATTCCCCAGCTCTACTAAACACAAGCAGGCCTACAAGAACTTTGAAGACCAAAGAATAAGAAAACAAGAGGAGACTTATAAATACGCTACATTACAAACACAGTTTAAAAAAAAAAGGTTTTAGGTTCGATACCCAGTCCTGTTTGCAGTCACTCACACAAATGCATTGCTTCAGTTAACCTGCATTCTTCCTCCAGCGCACTGAACCAATGCATTTGCATCATTTCACCCGCAGCGACACATCTGCGTGACCCCGCCGCCCGTGCATGCCCGCCAACCTCATGCATCTGCCACATTCATGCATGCATGTGTGCAAATTTCCTGTCTCAAGTGCATATATACTAAGTGTGTGTGCGTTTGTTTGTTTGTTTGTTTGTTTGTGTGTCTGTTAGATAGGTTAGCAAGCTCCAGCCCCTGTCAACAGTTTGTCATTTTCTTGCTTGCAGGGCTAACTTTAAGACATGTAAAGAGAGCCACAGGGAAGAAGAGGCAGGTCAATTCCAGATTCCCCTGAACTGGGCCACAGTACTGAGAGCATTTGGGCGTCAAACAGTTAATTTTACCTTTAGCACCATTAAGACTAAGAAACCCCACCCCTCTCCCAAACCAACCAACCCACCACTGATCTCTTCCTGCATGTTACTGCTGTCAAAGTTTTCCATCTAAAAGCTTTTTTCAAACGTAAATACATTTATTTATTATTATTATTATTATTATTATTATTATTATTATTATTATTATTATTATTATTATATTAATTGCTGTTATTCATTTTATTTTCCTTTGGCTTTTGTCTATGCATATTTGGTTACTCAACAAATCTCTACGTAAAACTATAGACGTAAAATTCGAGACACTTTGTTGTGTGTGACATGTAAAAGCATGTAACCCTTAATACGATGTTGCATTTTAAACGATGATGACCAATAAAGAGCTTTCCCAATTGTTGTCGGTGTACCGAGGGCTTGCTTTTTAACGGCTGGTCACTGCCGCCGGGGGACTCTGCTCGGCCAGCGGGTGGAGAGTTTTGCTCCGGGTTTGTTTGCTCAGACACACACCTGCACAGACAAAAAACACAGCAGCTGCTCACACACACTGAAACACTGAACACGGACACAAGCAGGGGGTCTTCATGTCAGTGCAGAGGCAGGGTAGAGTCAGTGTAGTCAGGTTCAGACAGGTTTTTTTCTTTTCTTTTCTTTCTTCTTTTATGGACAGTCTCTCCTTTTGTCGCGCATGACACTCAACCGAGCTTATTCTAATCCTTTCAGGCCATAAAAGCGAAAATGGAGGAGCTTAGACCGTTGATACCAGTGTTGGAGGAGTACAAGGCCGATGCCAAATTGGTATTGCAGTTTAAGGAGGAGGTCCAGAATCTGACGTCAGTTCTAAGCGAACTTCAGGAGGAGATGGGGGCCTATGACTACGAGGAGCTCCACAACAGAGTGTCAAATCTTGAGGAGAGACTCCGAGCATGCATGCAAAAATTAGGTAGGCACAGAAAGTTGCTGGCACACACTCTGCATGCACAAAAACACGCACAGTATGTTCTGAATGACCAGAGAGAGACGATCAGGCATATTCACATGATTCAGAAGGACATCACAGGAACATTATGTGTGGCTGTCAAATGCACATTACACAAGTCTGATAACACACTTGTCATTTACACTTTATGGTTTCTGTTTTGTACGTGCTCGCCCTCAAATGGACTTTGATGCTGGTATACTCTTACATTGTGGAGATAAAATGATAATGGAGTCCATTAGAGTTATCTTCTGTGCTTCTTCCTGCAAAGGAACAAGGCCCTAGTGCTGAAACTATCACTCGAAACAGAAAATCACTTTTATGGACCAATTAAATCGTGTAAGTCATATATCAATCAAAAAGTTTAAAAAGTAAGAATATTTTCAGTCCCTCAAATTTGAGGTGCAGGGATTGACTGATAAGTTTTTTTCAGAGCCAATACAAGACCAATTATTAGTAATCAAGGACACTGATGAAATTTGTTTGCAACTTATACACATTTGCACTAGAAATGAAAATCTTAGCGTCCAAATTTAGAGTAACCATCATCTACTCCTTTATACCTCCACTTCACCACATTTTGGAGGTAAATATTGTACTTTTTACACCTCTAGGCTACATTTGTTTGCTAACTTAGTTAGTAATTCTGCAGATTTAGATTATCATTACAAAATATCAGTAAGCTATCAAGCGGTAAATGAAGTAGCCTGATTAACAGTCAGATAGCGCTGTGGGCCGAACACTGAGGATGAGTCCAGAGTGGACTAGAGACAGACAGAGGCGGCTGCATCAAAACCAAAGTAGCACATTTTTCAATTAATTTATTTTATCAGAAATCAGATTATTTAGTAAAAGAAATATTCAGATAATTGTAAAAATGCCGAAGGCGGAAAATCAGTCGACCTCTAATTTGAGGGTGTTTTTTCTTTTCTCTATCTCATATCTTTCAAGATTAAACTGAGAATTTTGTGGGTTTGGACCATTTATTGGTCAAAACAAACAATTTCAAGACTTTCTTCACTTTTTTTCTGACATTTTATGGAATAAATCATCAAATCAAAAGATTAATCAAAAATGAAAATAATCATTAGTAGCAGTCCTACAAGATCCCTCTATTCAGCTCACTCTCATTCTCAGGCTGTCAAATACCATTACTGTTTTGTCATGCTGAAGAATATGAGTTTCTTAGACTTTGTTTCCTGCATTCTGGTGACTTTTAAAGAATGAAAATAACTAAAAAGAACTATAAATACACATTTTTTCGCAAACAGATACCTGCAGAATGCCTATAATTGACACACAATGAGGACGGGCACAAGCAGCACTCTCTGCATCACACACATGCCAGGAAACAACATTTACTGTAGCTGAATTGTTGTCCAGAAGGAAACAGTAGACTTGAAGTCTGTCGGGTTTATACATGCTGTACAGTACCAGAAACAGGTTGTGATAATGAAAAGGATTAAAAGGTGTGGAAAACTTGTCATAAGTCAGGAGAAATACGGGAGAATTTTGATCCTGGGAGGAAACCCGAGGAGGCCTTTTAGGAGAATGAGGAGGGTTGGCAAGTATGGCATCACAGGACTTGCGTAACGTAACATACATAATATAGCATACTTATCTGAACCCAAATCACAGGCTTTTCCTAAACCTAACGCAGAGGTTTTGGTGCCGAAATCTATACAAACCATGTCAACGTTTCCAACATTAATCACTATGCAGAAATGTCTTATAGAGACGCTAGAAGGTGCCTTATAGATCTGTATTAGACCAGGGCATGACAAAGCAGCCTCAGTATTTGATAACCATGAGAGCACATTGGGAATTCTGCATGAATCCATGGTAGCGTCCCACAAAACTGGCATCGTAGGCATCCATGAAATAGATGGGACGGCCTTTAAATGCATGATTAAGTGTTTTAGATGGTTCAAATACACACTAATGGATATTATACAGTACAGAGAAAGAGAGCTACTGACAGCGTCCTCAGCATGCAAGTCCCCGTCACAGCCTTATCTTTTGCTTTTAGCCCCTGTCTCAGTCTCTTCACACCTCTGTCTCAGCCCACAGTGCTAATAGATGCACACCCACACCACAGTGACTAAGATATATTACAAGAGCAGAGACACTTACACGCCACACATCACATCACGGGTTTATTGTGTCCCTGCTTCAAATTATTCACAGTGCAAGATGACAGAAAGAAAAGCTTTCGGTTACAATGGCCACTGTTCTTTTTGGACAGGCAGTCGAGACGCAGTGATTGGATTTAAATTGAATCTACAGAGTACAAAAAGCAGGCGCCTAATCTCGGCTCCACAGTTACTTCTTCGGTCATTGTTTTGCTTTACGGAGTGTCTATTTATATCTGGGTACGAATAGACACATGGCAGCAATTTGGCTATTTACACCTGATCCCCTTATTTTAGAAATAAAGAGCGACAGATTCATTGGGTTTGGTGAGCTGTGGTGGCTGAATGGGGTAAGTGCATCGCTTATATGCTAGAGAACGGGATTGTGAGATTACATGTCAGTGGTAGTTAGTTACAGTTACTATTTTCAGTTTTCAGTCACAGTTTGGTTAAGTTTAGGCAACAAAGCTCTTTAGTTTGGTTTGGGCAACAAAACTACTTGGTTAAATTATGGAAAAACTGCTTTGTCAGATTTAGGAATCAAAACTTCTCTGTTAGGTTTAGGCAAAAAAAACCTCTACTTTGTCAGATTTAGGGAAAGTCATGGTTTGTCTCTGCCGTGAGGGTGTAAATAGCCACATTGGTCGTGCAAATAGCATTGTTTGTCACAGACACCTGGGTGCAAATAGCCTCTGCTTTCACTTTATCTCTGCACACATGGTTCTTTTTTTTTTTTTCTTACTGGACACTTCTGCTCTCACCACCCACCTGGGCTGGATCAGGAGTCCCGTCGGCGTTTTCACTCTCAGTTCAGTGCACATGCCGCTCCTCACATCCGTGGTCAGACTTAGGAGAGCAGGGAACTGCAGGAGTTACTCCAGTGTGTGTGTGTGTGTGTGAGATCAGACGAGATAAAGGCGAGGTCACCCAGCGAGGGACTGGCTCAGGCAGAACAGAGGGTGGCTACTCCTTTCATCTTCACACGACTGCAGAGGCACTCAGGCAGAGTGCGCACAAATTCACTCCAGTACACTCACCGCTTATTGAGATTAAACTTTGCGAAGGTCATTCGATACATTTGCATCAGCAGATCAACAACAGGGGGAGAAGAGAAAAACGGAGAGGGCAGGAGAAATTCAAGTATTTAGTAATACACTCTTAGAGGTAAAGGTGCTAATTAGAACCATAAAGGGTCTTTCGGCTTGTCCCCATGGGAGAAGGCTTTTTGGTTCCACTTTGAATTCTATGTCAAACTTAACATAAATGGTTATACCTAAAACCATCTGTGAAGGGTCCACCTAGTACCCCTGAGAGGTTCTACAAAGAACCCTTTTATGGTGTAATGGCTCCACCCACGTCCCTCTCTGGAGGTTCTGTCCAGAACCTTACCACCTTGTAGGGGGGCCAACAAATCTCAGGTGATACTAATAACAACCTTTTTATATTTCATGGGTTTAATCTAGAACCCACAAAGGGGTCTGATTGAGAACTCAACCAGATGGTTCTGTTGAGAGCCTTTTTATATTCCAGGGGTTTAATCTGGAGTCCACCCATGGGGTTCTACGCAGAACCTTTTTATATTTCAAGGGTTTTATGTAGAACACACTTCCAGGAATGTTTTTTATAAAACAAGGTGTTTATCTAGAACTCATTTTGGGGATTCTACTGAGACCTTTTTTTTTTTTAGAATTCAAGGGTTGTATCTAGAATACACTCAGTGGCTCTACAGAGAACCTTTTTATCTAGAATCCCAAGGGGTTCCAACAAGAACCCTTTTATATTATGGTACAAAAACCCTTAATGAAGGAGTTCTTCAAGGATTTTAACAATCCTTGAACAACTCTTAATTCTCAAAAGGGCTCTTTGGATGAAAAACGGTTCTTAATATCCTCAGTCTTAAAAAGAATGCTTTGACAAACCCTTTCTTCAAAAAAAAGGTTCCTCAGAAGCAAATGGTTCTAGGTAGAACCTCAGCCTTTCAGGGAGACCTCTTATTTCTGAGAGTGTAGACGGAGCGATGGGAGAATTGATAGAAGGTGGCGAGGGGGAAGGAGAAAGAGTGATAAAGTGAAGGCGAGCAGGAAAAGTGAAAGAGAGTAACTAGGGTCCCTGCAGAGCTGTCCTTCAAGCTGTTTTGTGCCGGAGAGACTAACAGCCCGGCGGCTGCTGGGACACAATGGCCATCGATCAAGGGGACATGCCAGCTTGCTGGGCAATAATCAAATAAATAAAT
Source organism: Lutjanus campechanus (assembly GCA_027495735.1). Taxonomy (NCBI): domain Eukaryota; kingdom Metazoa; phylum Chordata; class Actinopteri; order Lutjaniformes; family Lutjanidae; genus Lutjanus; species Lutjanus campechanus. The sequence continues at coordinate 27,202 of JAJHUR010092461.1, forward strand.
CACCCCGTGTCGTGCCCCGCCAATGTGGAGGCACAAGGAGCTTCAGGCAAATCCAGCACCTTCGCAACGAAGTGCTGATGAATGGAGCAGGGAAAGTCATACCAGCACATATAGGCCTCTGCTGCTCACTCTGCAACCATCGTTCTCACCTTACATTTCATCTGTGGAGAGTAGAATTACAAAGCATAATGCTATAGTAAGGTGCACATACCACAGAATCAATATTTCTCTATTTACAAACCACCTCAACGTATCTGTGTTTAAATTTCCCCTCTCCTTCATCTTTACTCAAGAGTAACTGAATTTTTTATGGCTTTCTTTTTTGTTTTGTTTTAGCTATCATTCCGTTCACAGACACACAAGGAGTCAGTCAAGAGAGGTTTTAAGACCCCTGAAAATAACTATAACATTAAATATTAAAGGGATAGTTTGGATTCTTTGATGTGGGGCTGTATGAGGTACTCCATAGTCAGTGTATTAGCTACAGCAGATGGTGGTCAGTGCACCCTAAGTTTGGAGAAGCAGCAGGAGTGCTGGTGTAGGAACAGGTCAGCAGCAAAACTTATTTCAGTCACCACACTTATGGTGTGACTTTGGTGAATCCAAACCATCCCTTGAAAACACCGAAGTCACACAATAACAAACTAACTAACAGAACGAGGCAGCAGTAGACCAGCAACTCCAGTGTTCTGCAAGGTAATATTACTGTTCAGGTGGGACTTTTCTCAGATGAATAAAATACATTTTGCTGCTGAGCCTGTTTGCTTCCTGCACCAGTACCCCTGCTGCTTCTCTAAAGTAGGGTTGTGCCGACAAACATCTACTTTCCCAGGAGACTCAGGCTTTCTTTATTGCCCTCTCCCGGTTTCTTCCCGGGGTCACAATGTATTTCTCCCAATCTATGACAGATTTTCACACAGTTCTTTCATTTTCATTATCGCAACCTGTTTCTGGCACTGCACAGCATGTTTTAAAAGTACAGCTGTGTGGAGAGCTGCTTGCGCCCACTGTATCCAGTTCTCCTTAATACAACCATCCTTGTGCTCTCTCCTCCTCAGTGAGTGAGAGATGAAAATGAGAGTAAGAGAAAGATATACTCAAATAAATTTCAGACATCCTGCAAAGAAGAATTCCTGTTTCTTATGGAGAGTTTTAATAAAAAAGGGGCACACTTTTTCCAAGGGCACACCCTTAGAAAAAAAAAAAATTGTCAAATATAAATTTTCTGTGTTTTTGTATAAAATCTGCAAGCATCTATATGAAAAAGTATACTTTTTATTTTGTTATTTTCATTCTTTAGAAGTCACCAGAGTGCACGAGAAAAAAAACCTCAAATGTTCTTGGGGGGGGGGGGGCTTTCAGACCCCCGGTTTGGAAATCCTCCCTATGTTTGAGGTCTCGTGGTTGACAAGTATGACACTGACCAAACAGTCCAGCAAATGTTGCCAAATTCTGATTGGTGCAAAGAAGTAAGTATGTGACATCACCTTTTTCCAAGTGAGCCCCACCCACTTCTGACCAGTGAGACAAGCACGAGAAATACAGAAATCTCTTGTGAGAAATAACTTAAACTGTTCTTACTTTGGATGAAAATGTTGTGCTCATGCAGGACGTCATCACTCTGATTGAAAAAATGAAAATGAAAACTGTCAGATGTAAACATTCAGTGCAGTTAACAGATCGGCTTCCTGGTTCAATTTTGACGTATCATATTCGCCATATTTTTCTGTGCAATGAGTGATTATTATCCACTAAAGCTGCAATGAGAGAATTAATTGACAGCTATTTTAATAATCAACTCCTGGCTTTTGTTTTTTTTTCTTAAGCAAAAATGACAAACATTTGCTGGTTCCAGCTTCTTGAATGTTAGACATTCATGCTTGTATTTCTCATACGTAACACTTGACACCAACTGAATATTTGGGGGTTTTGAACAGTTGTTTGAACATAATGGGACATTTGAAAACCACCTTGAACAAAATACAACTTTTTTTTGTAAACGAAACAGTAAATCAAGATAATCAGCAGATCAGTCAATTTAAAAACTGAACTGAAAATGAAAAAAAAAAAAAAACATTAATTGAAGCACCACTGTTTGTATTTTGGATGTTTTCATGATTTTACCTCCAAATAAATTGGTTGAGATAATCCGGTTTACAAGCTGCCTGAATGCCCGACCATTCACGCCCTGTGGACAGCTTTCCCAGATCTCACCAATTACTATGGTTAGTATAATTTTATCATAACTGATAAAAAAAAACTCCCAAAATATGACCCACATTGAAATGATCTTTTCCTCCTCCTCAGGAATCGAGTGTTCATTCGTTCTATATCCAAATCCTCACATTTCGGGGTAGAGGCTGGTGGTGTTTTTATTCCATCGGCTCCAGTTCCCATTAGGTTTGCCATTTGCTCTGCCCTCTGCTTCGGCCCAAGCAAATTCAGGCCAAAAGGGGATTAGACCCTGTGTGCATCTCCAGAATGCAGATCCATCAGCGGGCTCCCCAGCAGCAGCCTGTGACAGTAGGGTCATCTAAAGATAGAGGCATGATTAGAGAAAAGAAATAAATAAATCAATGGCCAGTGTATTACTGCCGTCTCTTTAATCCCACTGTGGGTTACGTAAGGGACTCAACCCCCACTGGAAATAGTGGTTGCTGCTCATGCGACCATGTGTTTGTCTCTCAGGCACTGCTGAGGTGTTAGGCCCACACATACTCACAAGCACGACATATGTTGCACACAGAGACACACAAACCCATATGCAAACCCAGAATTTTCATTATGTAAGTGAAAGAAATTTGAACAGATGCAAAGAGGGAATGAAACAGAATGAGACTAGCAGAGGGAACAAATCAAATCTGGACAGTATGACTACAAAGTAAAATTATAGCTGCTGCGCAGCAATGGTCGGGGCCGGGCGATTTTAGGCAAAATTAGGCAGTTCTGATCAACAAGCAGAGTGTAGGAACACGAAAAAAAGGTGGCATTCTAATGTGCATTTTACATCAGTTGAGGCTTGAATCACAATTTCTGGCTCAAGAGGCTCTGCTGTATCTCACCGAGCTAATTAGCAAGAGTCAACTCTGTGGTATATATGTTTAAAATTTCTTCTAGCTCATTATAGGAATTTTACAGCTGCAATGATTAG
>JAJHUR010092462.1:0-14311 GCA_027495735.1 Lutjanus campechanus
AACATATACACATGTTAAGACTTCATAAATGAGAAATACATTTATTTAGGCTTAGTAAACATCCTCTTATCAGGAAAACAACATGGTACATTTCTGCCTACTTCATAAATGAGACAGAATAAGTGCATTTAGACACAATTAACAGGCTCTTGTTTTTTCCTCTCATCAGTAAAACAATATGCACATTTTAAATGCTTTATGAAAGGTGCGCTGCTGATATAAATCTTAAAGTTGCAGAATTTCCTCCATAGTTTTTCTTATTTATTTTGCGACCCAAATACATTTTTAACAATTGTTTTTATCATTACCTATTCATCATGTATTTATTGTGCTGGCAAGCTTTCTTATCTCCAATTTTGACTGTTAATTGATGGTTGATTGTTGGTATTTGTTGAATGCATGTGGTATATTGTGTTGTGTTGTTATTGTTGTTTAAAGCATTAAAGCATTGTGTATGATTAGAAACAAAACATGAAGTGTGAGAATACCAAAGTTTTAGAATGCCAGCCTTTTACAGGGAATATAAGATGGTTAAAAAGAAATAAGATAAACGGAATATTTATAAATTCTATTTAACAGCTAGATATTTAACAGTTATTCCATATAGTACTTATAAAAAACAGCAGGACACATTTGATCTTGTACAATGAGAGCAAGTTAATTAAGTTAAATTTGCAAGATTCTCTCAGTTAAAAATTGTTTTGTTTTTTTAAATTTTGTCTGATAGGAAAAATGTAAAAACTTCTCAGGTAAGTTTCATTTCTGTTTCATGGAATCTGAGTCAACTGTAGATCTTCTCTGGTTCTGTCATGTTGTCTCTGTCTTTTGGTGGGAGGTTCAAAGGATGTGAGTTTCAGTGAAAGCTCCACTTCCAACCAGACTTTTTCTCTGTGGTATTTGGCGATGTTTCAGAGACACGGTTATATTATCAATCTTATTATTTTGTTAGGGAAAAGTTTAAGACATTTTTTTTTTGTTATCAAATAATTTTAAAAAGTTGTTTAAAGCAAACTGTCATAAAAAGCTCACAAACTATTCCTCTGATTTAACAGTGGAATACAGCTCACTGCAATGAACATCAAATGGTTTGGTTCTTTATTTGATCATTTTAGACAGTATTGATATTAATAATGTGATCTTCATTACGGCCATATCACCCATTCTTATTAGAATATAATACAGGAACTGAACCATTTAAGTTTACATTAAAATGAAAAATCTTCCTGCTACTTTATACATGTTCAGAAACCTTTACAACTCAGGACAAACACACTTTATTAAAACTATTTTTTAACCTGAAAAGATGTCGTAACCTCAACAGACTCGCTGCAGGTCCTGATGAGAACTGATGAGGTGTGTGACAACAACATAAACATCAAAGTCTGCCCCGCTGAGTTTGGATATGAAGTAAACATAAACTGTCATAACAGCAGGCTGTGTCCTCAGTATGATTTTATTTCAGTGTAACGTGCTGTCAGAAAGTTTGTTATATTCTCTGGCTCATAGGTACTTCTGTTATATATTATTTTATTTACTGCCTTTGAGTAGAACCTGACGTCTTACATCTAATATTTTAAATGTTCGACTGAGTTTTCTATTATTGCTAAAAAAAAATCTATGTAGGAAAGTTTTTATTTCGTGCATATCTAGACAAAGTCCCACATCCACTTTACTTTACCACATACAGTATAATGCAAAATAGCAACTCAAATAAAGAGCATGTAACGGCAAATAATACTAAATGCGACATTTGCTGCACTTACCTTCATTTTATTTCCTTTAGTGGTCATTTGTGAAAGAAAAGAAAACTTCAACAAAGCACAATCAAAGCAACAAAATAAAACAAAACGCCTCCGTAAAGCATCTCAAGCTACGCCCAAGACCACATTGAGTAGACTCTTCGTATTTTTAAAAATAAATAAATAAATATTGGCAACTTGTGACATTAGGATTTTCAGTGATAGTGCATCTTTGCATCTTTGTCCAGAGGTGAACGCCTTCAAATAGAGAGCTGAACTCATTTTATAATTAGTCTTTTTATGAAGTGTCCTGAAACAACCAAATGACTTTTACACAGTCCATCCTTTAATCAGCATTTAATGCCTTTATTGCACAGATCACTTACAGGGTCAGTTCACCAAAATCAGAACAAAGATTTCTGCTGCCACCTCAAGATATTGAAGGTGAGTAGAAATTTCATTTGTGGTGTTTAAAGAATTGATAAAAATCTCAGTGACAGATCCTGTATCTATCTAACTTGGACAAATAAAATCAAAACTATCATCTTGATTCGACACCTAAAGAAGCAGAGAAGGACCATGCTTGCAATCCTTTTTTTTTAACAACTTGAAATAGCAAAAATTGTTCTTGGTAATGGGATCATTTATCTTGTTTTCTTGAGAAAACAAATGGCAGATTTCTCAAAATAACAACATAATTTATCACGAGAAAATGACTTTTGTTTTCCTCAGATCATGAGGTAATTGTGGAGAACTCGAAAATAAGTGCATGGTTAATTTGATCACACCTGATTTCAGCCCCCAAGATCACTGTTGGCATCAGTCAAGGCATTAATATGTAGTTTTGTTGAAAAACTACACATTCATGCCTCGACTTAAATGACTTTGATCTAACATTTTCAACTTAAATCAGCTGCTGCTGTTGTCAAGACGCCGTCTATGCATGATGGTGTGCCACTCCCTTGCTCTGATAAACTGAAGTAATAAGAGGAAACTATGTCCTGTTTTCTCAAGATAACGGGCTGATTATTTTGTAATCTTGAGATAACAAATCTCATTTTCTCAAGCTAAAATAACCAACTCGTGATCTTGAGTAAACCGTATTAAAAAAACAAAAAAAAACAAATTTGCAAGCACGTCCGTTCTTGGCTCCTATAGATGTCAGAAGAAATAAGTAATAAGAAAATACGTTTGCAATTTGGGTGAACAAACCCTTTAAGGTGCAGAATACATGGAGAAAGTGTAGTCTACTCAAATGTCTTGGTCACCTTGGTAACTCTAGTCACCTGTGGTCTAAAGGTGAGAGCTGTTTGAGGCTATAATCAGCTCTATATTAGATGGAGGAGGGATTTGGGAGTATTTAAAGGATCTTCGAGGAGCAGTTTAGTGTGTCTCTAGGAGATGAACCAACTAATTATTCTGGACTACAGGACAGTGTCACTCATCATCTGGAAATATGCACAGTGCATCAGTCTTAATAACTTTAATGGCCGAACGTGACCAAAGGTAAAAGTTAAATTTACAAACTGACATGATAACTATGAGGGTCAAAGAGCTGCAGCTGATGCACGGTGCATTTCACAGATGGGAGCTCGTATTTGCAAGACTGGGAGAAGAGAAGAGCTACGGTGGGCCAGAGTTGGTTGGGGAGTGGGGATTCTTTAGGTTGGGGTTGTAGCAGCTAGTAGCTGAGGAGGTTTGGTTGTGGGGAGGTGGGAGAGTGGAAGAAAAAGTATCTGAGAAAAGTGTTTTCATACGTGTAGCAGCTTATTTAGCTCCCTAAAAAACAGCCAGAGTGGGGGGGTGGGAGCAGTGGTGGGGGGCGCTGGGTGGCACCAGGGTGGCTGTAAGGCTGTAGGGTGGAGCTGGCATTCCAAGGAGCCGCAGTGAGCGGAAGGAGGAGGTAGATGAAATGGAGGTTGGGGGCTGACGGGGCTGAGGTTACCTGCGTGGTTCTCCATTGGGTGATGGGGAGCAGAGGGAGCAGAAGGAGCAGAGGGAGCAGAGGGGGCAGAGGGCGAGGCTGTGGCTGGACACGCTGCGGCCGCGACCGGCTCGGCCACAGACTCGCTGGGCTCCTCCCCACCTGTACCAGCGTCTGAAGAAAACAAACATTTGATTTTTTATCAGATCAGGTTTCACTGAGTTGAACTTTTAACAGCACACCTTTCCACTTTACGTCCTTCTCGGATGAGCTCGGGCCCAGAAGGTCTTTGCAAAGTATTTTGCAAATCATTGCATTACATTTTCCACAGCGTCACAACTTTTTCTTGGAATTAGGGTTGTAATACTGACATAGATTTAAGAGAAAAGCAGCCCTGTGGGAGAAAAATGTAAAATTTAGGTAAGCAAATGCTGCCTGCTTTTTACCAGATGTGGGAAAGTTTACCTGATGTACATTTGCCAAACCAATCAGTTACTTCTCCAGTCTTTAATCTTGTAAAAGCGAAACATAATGTTTGAAAACACTTCTGAGAAGTATAAATTTCCCCTGGCTCGTAGCTCCAACGCCACAGGAACCAAACAACCTGTAACCTGGAGCTTCCTGTAACCTGAACTCGGATGAACCGGTGAGGCTTTTTTATAATATATTTCATCAAAAAGGGAAAGATGTTCTTTTTGTGCACTGGTAGGTGAGTGTAGCTGCAGGATAGAAAACAATGGGAGAAGTGGAGCTAATCCTGATTTTCTCTCAGCTGTTAGCAAACAAAGACAGAAGGAATTCCAAAAGAGGATAAAGAACTTCAGAAAGCTGAGCAGAGAGATAAACTGATGGATCAACCTCTCCCTAAACACCCTCCACAAATGTGGGCCTGAACATCATTATTGGAACAAAAGTTTTAAATTGTTTTTTATTTAATAAATCAGAAACTAAAATGTTGTAGTCGGTGTGATTCTGTGATCTGTCCTCTTCCAGGTCTCCATGGAGGAGGGGAGGCTGAATCATTCTTTACACGTTCTATAATGTCATGTAACAGAAATTTTGTCATCAAATTCTGTATTTAATGTGATGTTGCTATTCTGTTCTGTACACGCGACATTTATTCACATCTGGCCCTCCTCTCTGGCTTTTCCCCGAGGACAGGTGCCAAAAATAACAAGAGGAACTAACTCCTACAGGGGATGTTAAGTTCTTCTAGTGTAAAAGTCAAATACAATTTACTTAAAAGGGTAACTTTGGTATTTTTCAACTGCACGCCATCGAAGTATGTCCACTAAACATGCTTCTTTTTCCACTGACAGGTTCATGTTGTTAGTGTTAGTTAGTGTTTGACAACATTATGGAAAGGATCCCAACAGAGACAGACTTTTTTTTAAAGAGTAAGATGTGTTTGTTTTGTTGTTGTTTTGTTGCTCTTGCTAAACCAACCAGATTCCTTTTGCAAAATTGAAATTTTAACATCACCATCTTCATTAAAACTTGAAAGAAAGGAGATAAAAAATTATCAAAAACTTCTTGGCTCGTGTTTCCATTGGTCCAACATTCACCAGCTCTGGTTTGGTCGAAACAAAACCTTAATTCAATGTGCGAGATGTGAAAAAAAAGAAGAAAATCAGGAGAGGAGTGAGAGGGACGTTGAACCAGGGAATCAGGGAAGCAGTGAGTAGAAACAGACGGAATATTACAGACAGGTAATATGAAAAGAAGAAGAAAAACTATAATAAAACAGCAATAGAAAAAAAAACTCTCCCACACAAATAATCAAACAAATATCCAAAGTTACTGACTGAAAGATTTGGTGAGTTTTATTTTGTTTCTGTCGAGTTTGAATGAAGACGACTATGTTAAAATCACAGTTTGCAAAGGGAGTCTGGTTAGTTTAGTGAGAGCAACAAAACAGCTGTTTGTGGTTAAACAAAATGTACCTGAATCTTTAAAAAAGGTGCATCTCTGCAGGGATCCTTTCCATAATGTTGTCAGAAACTTATAATAACAACATGAGCCTGTCAGTGGCAAATAAAAGCACTTTTAGAGGACGTTAGCAGTTGCCCAGAGGGATTATGTCGTAGCTTAGCTTTGCTTCTACCTGCAGCGGCTGCAGCGCTCTCCCTCAATGCTGGACCGGTGTCAAAACCTGTTGTCCCCTTCGTTGTTGTTTTGCTGAGAGCGACAGTCTATCACAGCCCCGTGATCTGTCACTGATAATCCATGAAAACGACTGTACTCTAAACCATAACTATGAAAACTCCATCTGTGAATACTGTGCGTATAATTTAAGAAGCGAACTATTTTCAAAGCTAATGGCTGCCAAGCGCGTGCACACTTACCTGGCACTGTAACTTGAATGATCTCCCCATCTGGAGGCTCCGTTTTAATCCTTTTCAAAGGAATGCAATCTCCTGAAGGACCTGCGGGGATTGAACAGTTCATTCCGCCTGAGTTCCCATCAGTGTGTGGCACTGTGTTTTATGCTGCTGTTCAACAGATTTAAGTAGGTGATAGAATGTGTTTGAACTGACTGGACTGCAAAACATGATGGGAAATTTTCTTCAGAGACTTGCAAGGACTGTTGATACGGCTTTGAAACTTTAATTTGATACTTGGGGCTCGAATCTTTTGCTACTTCAGACGGCAAAGTATCAAAACAATGAAGTTTTTATAGTGCAGAAATGCTTTTAATTGCACATACCTGCTTCACAGTCAGCCAGGGGACTCACGCATGCACTTGTTGATCTGTGACATTAAAGCAAAACACACTCAGGTGACGACCAAATTACAAAACTGATTCATTAAGAATACACGAGCCAATTGGTGGTGGGACAGAAAGTTGCTCATGGGCCCAAAACTGGTTACTTACAACTTGAATTTAACATTTAACATGATTATTCATTAAGCAGATTTGTCTTAAAGGCATATTTCAAATTATTAGCAGCGGGTTTGTAAGAGGCACTTATCCGTAGTCAGCATATTACACCACTAGATGGTGGTCAGCACGCCCCAAGTTTAGAGAACAAACACGAAAGCTACGCAACGAACAGCTGAGGACAGAGTCAGCAGCAAAACTTATTTTAGCCACCTAAAAAAAGATCAATATCAGCTAAAGTGTATGCTACATTTGAAATATTTTCACTGCTTTACCTTGCCATCGGACAGCCTTTTTGGACGGGAAAACTGAAGTTATAGCGCTCGTTAGATCTTTGACAAAAACAGTAATTTTACCCCGCTGAATGCAGGAGCTGCTGGTCTACCACTGCCTCAATCTGTTAATTAGTTTGTGCTTTTTATGACTTGTGTGTTTCAAAGGGTTTGGATTCAATTATCAAGGCTTGCAGACGTGCAACTCCCGTGTTCTGCAAGGTAAAATGGTTGTTTTTGTCAAAGGAGTCTTGTGGCTCTGGAGAGAGTGATATTAGACTTGTATAAAAGCGGTTTCCTGTTGGAAAAAGGCTCTGTGACGGCGAGGTAAACTGGTGAAAAATGTACTAAATATAACATACACCAGGGCAGGAACTGCTCCCTCCATTTGGCCTTATGCCCCTCAAGAAATTATCTGCCCTGCACTCACAGTGGTTGATGTCCCACCCACACCGCTCCAGCTGGTTTAGCTGTTTTCTCCTCTGCATCTTTCCTGTCAATACTTTTTTTTATTTTTTAAGACATCAGTATCTTTAGTTGACAGCTGCAGACATAACCACAGGTATGTCTCATTTTGAGCCTGGTATGAATTGCTGGAAAACCTTTTTTTAAGTAGGATACAGAGAGACAGAGAGAAGGCGCTCATGTGGTCAAGAGTGAGTGAGAGAGAGAGAGGAGGAGTCCTGACATAAAATAACCTGATAAACCTGATAAAGTTTCTCATTATTTTCAGATACTAACTGATAATTTTGATAAAGTTTCTCATTATTTTCAGATAGTATCTAAAAACAGTATATATATATAATATATTAAGTTAAGTTAAGTTAAATTCATTACTTCTGTGGGCTTAAAGTCATTATTTATTTGATGGTATTGCTGCCCTGGCATTTGGCTGAATGTTATATAGCGTCCTACACCATCACTCCTGCTGTTTCTCCGAACTGAGGGCTTAACGACCACCATTTACTGTGAGTAATACACTGGCTATCTCATTCAGCCCAACTTCAAATAATCCCAACTATCCCTTTAAAATGGATGAGATTAGTTAAATTGTGCACATTTGTCTTAAATTTAGCAAAGCACCAACACGCTGTATGGCTACATGGAACGGTAACCTGCATGTAATTTTCTAAACGCATTACTGTCAGTTGATTTATTGGATAGGCATGGTTCAGTTTCCAAACTAAAGGCCTATTACAGAGAATAATCAAAGGATATATTAAAAAAAAAAAAGAGAAAACCCTCCAAAATGAGGCCAAATCAAAAAATGAATTAAAGGCTGGTGCTAAAATTAAGCTTATCACAGCCTGAGTCACGGTAGAAATGTAAATGATAAATTATATAAAACAGCATATTTAAACTGTTTTATTCAGTCCACATTATGAGTAATGCAGGTTATAGATGCAATACAATTTGGCTGCATCCCACCGTCTCATATTTCCACATTATAAATAAGGTCTGCGGGGTGATGCTAAATCTCTGTGTGGGCCGTGCTCTGACCTGCTGCTGTGAGGATTGCTGACCAGCTCCGCCGTGGTGGGCGGGATGCTCAGATTGTCAGGGAAGCTGTCTTCAGGCGTGCAGCCCAGGTCGTGCTTGCCCTCCTCCCTTGCAATCTTGCCAGCAGCTTCAACAAACAAGACACAGAAGATAAACAAACACTGCATCCCATTAGCGGAGAACATCTGTGGGGTGTAAATATATAAATAAAGACTTGACAGAGCCGTTTTTTTGTTAGCCAGTTACTGTAATTAATTGTAAAGATTCTGACAAATATTGTACAGCTAAATGCCTGGCTCAAGTTCTGCACAAAGCACACATGGAATCCTTCCAAAATAATTACACTTTACCCCCAAGTTCCTTTTAAAAACATGTAGATCATTTTTCTTTTTTAATGAAAATGCAGGAGACTCTTGTGCAATGAGCCAAATTAGCTGTGTTTTTATCTAATTTTTACTCAGGGCTGGAAAAAATCAAGGTTTGGTAGAAATATAGCTAGGACCAGGGGAGAAACATAGAGTGAAACAAAGTTAAATAAATATGATTTATGTAGGGGAAATAATAAAGAGTTTGCCAATGCTGTTAATTCAACTTGAATCCTTTTATATCTTCTAAAGGGAGGCACGCCAGGTAAATTTGGGAACCACTGACTGAGCTAATGAGTGTATTAATGAGTTAATGAGTGTATTTCTGTCATCTATTATGTAGCTGTACCTGCTGTGTTTCACCATCTGACCAATGTTTGCTGAGATGTAAGCTAGCTTTAGCCTCAGTCTGTTAGCATTAATGTTACATCATGTATGGAGCTGCTCGGTAACTTTACATAAACCTTTTCACAGGATTCTTGTTTTAAAACGTGTCAGACGTAAACATTAAAACATCAGGTGGAGATGGGCTTACATGGAACACTAGCTTATATTAGTCAGCTACACTTATGAAATCTGCTTGCGAGAGTTATTTTAGCTGACAAAAATCCACCATCCAGGATTCAAAGACCTGCTGTTTCAACAATTACAGTTTCAATGTTAAATCTGCCACAGAGAACGGAAAGCTCGGCAGGCTGAGCAACAGTAACTAAGGAGGGCGGGGCTTATTATATGTCTTATTTTTGGATAAATTTATGTGAAGATTATTGACAGATGGAGAGGGAGATGTTGTGTGAGGGTGTCATTTCAGGCCCTGCAGCAGTGACATGATGTAAGAGGTTTCAGCTGTACTCAATGTTAAACAGACTTTGAAAATAAATAATTTCAAAGACAGATGAGTTATGGGCCTTTTACTGTCAGTTAATGTCTGTCATTTCATCTGATAAATAACATTATTATTAATGTTTGTTTGTTAACTGGCCCTGGCGCCTGTCAGTTTGCAAAATTGGACCTCAGGCAATGGAAGTTGAAAGTCCCTGCCCTACTGTTTGTAGATGAGGGTTTATTAACGTAGGATTTATTGCAGGGCCTAATAAACTGGCAACTGAGGGATATTTCCTGCAATACAAACACAAATCAGTGATATAGAGGCGCAACAGTTCAATAAGCTGGAGAAAAAACAAACATTCAATCATTAATTTTCAGAAAATAATTGGATGTTTAGAGATACAGCTTAATTCTATTTAGATAAAACATGATGGCATGTTAATTATCATAAATTATCTACCGAATGATCTACCTTAATTGCAAAATGTTAGGCCTTTTTACGCAACTGTATTTTATTTACAATTAAATTACACTAAAGTTTCAGATTATCTCCCCTTATGTCTTCCTAATTACTTGCAGCTAATTGCGGGATTGTGTTTTCTCTGTTAGTATATCTTAGTGTTGTTGTTTTTTCCTTTTCTTTGTTTTGTTATTGATTCAATGTCATTGTAAATGAAGGCCACCCCTCTTAGGATCTCTTGAGTATAAATAAAGGCTGAATAAATAAACTAATGCATTTAGCCTGTGAAGATACAAAGGCACAACTCTCAGCCTAGAAAACACAGGTAAACTATTCTGACAAATTCAACCTCCCCCCAGTTTGCTGCCACCGTTTTCCAAACAGAAACCTTGCAATTCTCGAAACACTGGCAAATTATCAAGTATAATTAGCGACGTTGGCATGAGAAGTCATAAAGAGGCAGATCAGCAGTGTTTCGTTAATGAGGCCAAATCACAGCTCATATGCATGTGCAAATGGTATTAAAACAAAAACAAAATTAATCACACTCTTACCAGTGAAAATCCTTTCATCAAACATTCTGGAATATAAAAAAAGGAAAAATAGGCCATTAGTCAGTGAGTTCAAAGAGCGCTGCCGCTCTCGGGGCAAAATATCATGATGCAAACACAGTACATGTGGAGGAACACATCATTAGCAGCTCTTTAAGCACATTAGCCGCTCTTTAAACAATCAGTCTCAGTCAAACAATCAAGTAATAGAGTTGTTCCATTCTTATCGTCGAATCCCTCCGACTAAAAATAACTGTGTGGATGTGAACTGTACTTCTGGACTGATTCCCCTCCTTCTGGCACATGCTTCTGCTCCGTCTGCCACCGAGACATTCCTCTCCTGCTGCGATCATGATGAATCTTTACACACGTCTATTTCTTCCTAGTCTTGTTCGTTTGCATCTATTTGTAAAAGTTTGTGAAATTGAGATTCATTCTCTGAAGCTTCCAGCTGGTGCCGGCACTGTTTATGGGCACTTTCATCTATAATTACCCTACTACCTGACTTATTAAAGTCGGATGACCTAATTTTATATTGGGGTCATTGCTGAACAAGACTAATAGTGCACAGCTGGGACACGGTGCTCATAACACTATAAAACAACAAGCTGAGAAACATCATTACTCTTATTAGTTCTGGGGCTGGTGTTAGACAAAAGGAAATGTTGTCATCGAAATTAAAAAGAGTTAATGCTCCGTGCGGTGGCCACAGTAGAACATGACCACTAAGCTAAACATTGTAGAGCAGTCTAACATACTTACAGTTAGCATGTTAATGTGCTAACGTTAAAGGGTAAGGCTGGCGATGGGGCTTAACGATTTTGAAAAAATATGTAATAATTATTTTGACTGCCAATTTTTACATAATTATTCCCATTTTCATTTAAAATATATCATTATGGTGTGATTTTTGCAGGATCTGCACCAAACAAAGATGTTTTCTTAAGTCTGTAAAAACATGATGTGTAGCCATTTCTGTTTGACACACATTTTGCATTTTAGAAATATTGTGCCTCCTGCGATTTGAAAATTGTCGTAGCCATATTGCGATTTCGATAAAATTTCAATCAATTGTTCAGCCCTAGCTTGCGGTATTCTATATTTTTCTTGATCCCGTGCAGTACAGTCTTTGCAAAGCCTGTTATATCTAATTCTTCTGTGTCACACACCCTGTTTATTAAAACTGTAATAAAAAATGCAATCTGTAGCCGGACATGTTATCTGGACGGTAAACGCTTTGATCTCTCCTTTTGCGTTTATATCTGGTATTTTTAATGCACTCTCGTCATCCTCATTAGGAGATTTCTGTCCTTTAGAAGAAAACCTGTGCAGGAGTTGATGCAGCAGCAAATCAGCCTCAGACTCCATAAAAAAATAATGCATGAGTCGAAGAGTTAGATGAAACTAGATGAAAAACGTTGTGAAAAACTGTCTACGACAAATTAAGAAGTTTTTGTCCCGTCTTGTAAATTCAACAAATGGAATACTTTAAGTTTACCATTTCTTTGTACCAAAAAATACTGTGTCAGTTTGTCCTGGTGTGTTGCATAGTTGGTGTGAACGCTACTCTGTGACTAGATAAATTACATGCCTTGTTAACAGCAGTTCAGCAGCACAAACTTTCCATCATTTTAAATCATTTTCCATCCTCCCAGTTTTCAATCAGTTCTGTTGAATAACGCATCTTTTAGTAAGTAAAGGTTCTTCCTTTTTCAGCCTTCCTGCTTGCCTACTTTCTAAAGTTTTCTATATTTTTTGTTAGCTAAAAACAATATCAATATTATCGTACCGTATCAATATTATGTCTGTCTCTTATACACATCTAGATGTGTATAAGAGACAGGCTGGGACACAGTGCTCATAACACTATAAAACAACAAGCTGAGAAACATCATTACTCTTATTAGTTCTGGGGCTGGTGTTAGACAAAAGGAAATGTTGTCATCGAAATTAAAAAGAGTTAATGCTCCGTGCGGTGGCCACAGTAGAACATGACCACTAAGCTAAACATTGTAGAGCATCCTAACATACTTATAGTTAGCATGTTAATGTGCTAACGTTAACGGGTAATGCTGGCGATGGGGCTTAACGATTTTTAAAAAATATGTAATTACAATTATTTTGACTGCCAATTTTTACATGATTTTTGCAGGATCTGCACCAAACAAAGATGTTTTCTTAAGTCTGTAAAAACATGATGTGTAGCCATTTCTGTTTGACACACATTTTGCATTTTAGAAATATTCCGCCTCCTGCGATCTGAAAATTGTCGTAGCCATATTGCGATTTCGATAAAATTTCAATCAATTGTTCAGCCCTAGCTTGCGGTATTCTATATTTTTCTTGATCCCGTGCAGTACAGTCTTTGCAAAGCCTGTTATATCTAATTCTTCTGTGTCACACACCCCGTTTATTAAAACTGTAATAAAAAAATGGAATCTGTAGCCGGACATGTTATCTGGACGGTAAACGCTTTGATCTCTCCTTTTGCGTTTATATCTGGTATTTTTAATGCACTCTCGTCATCCTCATTAGGAGATTTCTGTCCTTTAGAAGAAAACCTGTGCAGGAGTTGATGCAGCAGCAAATCAGCCTCAGACTCCATAAAAAAATAATGCATGAGTCGAAGAGTTAGATGAAACTAGATGAAAAACGTTGTGAAAAACTGTCCATGACAAATTAAAAAGTTTTTGTCCCGTCTTGTAAATTCAACAAATGGAATACTTTAAGTTTACCATTTCTTTGTACCAAGAAATACTGTGTCAGTTTGTCCTGGTGTGTTGCAGTGTTGGTGTGAACGCTACTCTGTGACTAGATAAATTACATGCCTTGTTAACAGCAGTTCAGCAGCACAAACTTTCCATCATTTTAAATCATTTTCCATCCTTCCAGTTTTCAATCAGTTCTGTTGAGTAACGCATCTTTTAGTAAGTAAAGGTTCTTCCTTTTTCAGCCTTCCTGCTTGCCTACTTTCTAAAGTTTTCTATATTTTTTGTTAGCTAAAAACAATATCAATATTATCGTACCGTATCAATATTATGTTGTGTATGGATTGTATTTACACCTACCTAAGATCCAAACAGACTGCGAACCACAGTACACCCAGATGTGTTCAGGTGGATGTGATCACATTTCGATCACAGCCCAATTTACATCTTGCATCCTTATCCCGATAACATGTCTAGACTACAGGTTGCATTTTAATGTCAGGTCACCTTTGTAATTAAGAACGACTTACAAGATGTTACATAAACAATGTTCATGGACACTGCGACTGAATCCCCAGATATGAAAATAGTCCCAGACAAATGCATTATTTACTCATGTTTGAGTAAGTTTTTCTAAGAAATAAAGTGTCCAGCTGTTGTATGAAAACCATGGAGCCTTTTTTGAAGTCGAACGTTTTAAACTGTTTTTGTAGGAATGAACGGGTTTGACGTTGAGCGACAGAGACAGGTTAGTGAAGTCCAAAAGTCTATCGCATTGTTTGTTTTTGTTTGTTTCCAAGAATTTATTGACAATAACAAGAATATAAAAACACACCATCCATAACCTTAAGTAATCATAGGAATTAATAGGAAATCAGTAAAATGTTTGAGGAATCTTTTAATAGCATCAAGTGTTTTGAAAAGTCAGAGGATCACGCAGGTAATAAAGATTCATCCTTTGGTGAAGATGTGCAGCGTAATTTAAAGACTCCGTCCATTTCCTGTCAAGATACGAGTTCATTTGCAAAAACAGATTCTTAAAATGAACACCAGAGTTTACAAGCCTGATGTAGGAAAATGAGT
>JAJHUR010092462.1:14331-26168 GCA_027495735.1 Lutjanus campechanus
TAACGCATCTTTTAGTAAGTAAAGGTTCTTCCTTTTTCAGCCTTCCTGCTTGCCTACTTTCTAAAGTTTTCTATATTTTTTGTTAGCTAAAAACAATATCAATATTATCGTACCGTATCAATATTATGTTGTGTATGGATTGTATTTACACCTACCTAAGATCCAAACAGACTGCGAACCACAGTACAACCAGATGTGTTCAGGTGGATGTGATCACATTTCGATCACAGCCCAATTTACATCTTGCATCCTTATCCCGATAACATGTCTAGACTACAGACTGCATTTTAATATCAGGTCGCCTTTGTAATTAAGAACGACTTACAAGATATTAAACAATGTTCACGGACACTGCGACTGAATTTTTCTAAGAAATAAAGCGTCCAGCTGTTGTATGAAAACTACGGAGCCTTTTTTGAAGTTGAACGTTTTAAACTGTTTTTGAAGATTTACATTTTAGGAATGAATGGGTTTGACGTTGAGCGACAGAGACAGGTTAGTGAAGTCCAAAAGTCTATCGCATTGTTTGTTTTTGGTTGTTTCCAAGAATTTATTGACAATAACAAGAATATAAAAAAAGACCATCCATAACCTTAAGTAATCATAGGAATTAATAGGAAATCAGTAAAATGTTTGAGGAATCTTTTAATAGCATCAAGTGTTTTGAAAAGTCAGAGGATCACGCAGGTCATAAAGATTCATCCTTTGGTGAAGATGTGCAGCCTAAGTTAAAGACTCCGTCCATTTCCTGTCAAGATACGAGTTCATTTGCAAAAACAGATTCTTAAAATGAACACCAGAGTTTACAAGCCTGATGTAGGAAAATGAGTAAAACAGAAATATTTGTTTTTGCAAATGAATATTTCATTCATTTTCACTCTGGACCAGAGTTTTAGAGCATCAAGCCAACAGACCAACCGCATCGCCTTCTCTCGAGCCACACCTCAACTTAAAACACTCTCAATGACACTTTAATTATTAACCGAAGCCAGCGAGCGTTGATCTATTTGCCTTTAATTTTGAAACTGAACCGCTCGCAACATGGAAATTTAATTAGGTTGTTATTACATTTGATATCATCTGGGCTTAATTAATAGCAAGGCTGCAGCTTTAAATGAGAATAAACTTTGGTTGCAGTTGAAGCAGCCAACCATTAGAATTAACGATCGGTTACTTAAAAAATGAACATCGTCTGTCAACAAAGAACATGCCAAAAAAAAAAAAGAGCATCAGGGCCTACATCTGGAACATCTCTCAATGACAATGGCAATGTGATGTAATTCTGAATTAATCACATTTTCAATCTTTCCTAATTGTATTAACACTAATGAGCTGCCTGCAGGATTCGTTAAAAGATGTGTTATCTCAAACAAGGCATGGCGGCTCATTTAAATTAGCTTAAACAAATGGATGGAGGAGCAGCCACAATATGCTGGCAAGAGAAAGTCATTTGGGACATGAATGGAAATGGTTTACCAGTCAGCGGGATATAGTGTGCTGAAGGAAACAGACATTTAACAGACAGATGGTATAGGCTGGCTCGCTTGGTGGCCGCTGATTAAAAGTCTCTTCTAAATAAAAGTTTCAGAGGCGGTGCCATACTGTAGTTTGGTGGAGTGGAGCTGGACGATAACGAAGCAGCAAATGGATAAACTATGATCTGCATTCAGTGACTAAATTAGGCTTAATTAGACATGGCGGCACGCACTGACGTGCTTCCTTAAAAATCTGCTGTGTGAATTACATCAGCCTCATGCTGTGAATTTATCACAGAGATTTACATCTGCCCCAAAAATTACATCATGCTAACGGCATGTTAAAAATAGCACTTCTAATCTTAAGGCGTTTCTTACCGTTTGACGATAAAGCGGATTCCATGGCGCTCATCCAGGATGCGTTTGAGCTTGGGGACTCCATAGGTGCAGGGTCTCTTGAAGGGGATCTGGTCAGGGATGCCAATGATCTCCACAGCTCCTGGGTCGCAGGCTATTTTGCGGTATGGGACAGGCACCATGTGATCTAGACCCAGGGCTTCAGCTGGGGGTAGACAACAGTGAACAAAAGCAAGAGGTATTTAAAGTCTGAGACTGCGAGCCTCCCTTCAGACACAAACTTGGAAAAAGGTACCTCCCTTTAATTTACTTTGCTTAGTTTCACTCAATTTATGGATGCCTATGGGATCATAATTATGTTATTTGATCCCACAGACACTCAACAATTGAGCCAAGATGGCCTAATATTGATGTTTTATATAACTTCAGGCCATGCCAAATACATAAAAAAGGTCTGTCCAAAGGCTTTTATTAGTTTCTAACTCTGGAAAAGTGGGGAAAAAAACAGTAAAGTTCTCCAAAACTGTATCTCTGAACTATCTCTTCAACCAAATCATACACATGTGATCTCCTTTTGATCAGAAGTGTATCTTTTTTTTTTTTTTTTTACTTCCATTCACTGAGCCCATCCCCTAAAACTGTTTAGAGACATCCTGTAGTGGCCTGCCTCCCACTTTGATAACTCTGACATAGGTCTTGTTCAGACTGTCTTTTGGTACATCCAGATTGTATTCAGAACGATTTTTAGACAGTCTGGACAGCAAAAAAAACAAAACAAAAAAAAAACAAACACATGAAATGGATTTCTGCAGATCCGTCTCAGTCTGGCAGCTCAATAATTTCAAAGTTTTGTGTCAGTCACTCAACACACGACAACAACCAGGGCTGGGCATCGGTACTCAAAACTTTTAAGGTATCGGTCGAAATAACCCAGCAGCAAGTAGTATCGAAACATCTCCAGTCAAACGATGCCCTCATTCGATCCTTTTTGTACCAAAATGTAGGAAAAAATGGTTTTTCTAGCAGCCAATTGCCACAAGCATTCTTCGATTTAACAACGACGATCGGACCACTACATCTCTATGGCTAAACATGAACGGGGAGTTCATGCCAGCTGTATGGAGGGTGAATTTTTATATAACTCATCCCCTTAAATTATGTTAAGGCCTAAATTTATGCACAATTAAGGGCGTGCCCGCTTTCAGTGACAGGTGGGTACCATCTCAGATGGATAGCCTCTTGCCTCAGCTCCACATCTTTGCCTCTTTGCGTTTTTGGATCTGAAGTTAAGTGAGTCAGGCACTGCCAACGTGGCGAAGGCCAGAAGCACCACACAGCTCCTCAGAAATCTATGGGTGACGTCACAGACGCTCCGTTCAGTAATTATTATACAGTCTGTGGTCTGGATGCTCAAATCTGTCTAATTAGATTTGCAAATAAAACTGTGACAGAGCAGAAGCACTCGAAATTAAGGATGTCCGATTGTCCCTGAGGCCGCAAAAATAGCACGCTGGACACAAACATACTGAGTCTGGCACAGTTCTGGGACAGTTAAGAAACTTAAGAAACAAATGAGATTATCATGTTAATGAATTATGGAATATATATCATTTAATTGTTAGATGTTCAAATTCAAAAGAATGTGAGGTGGCACCCTTACACACCGTCACTGTGTTTAAAATAAAATTAAGTATGAGATATGTTCAAAATGTGTATGTGTAAACTGCCATCGCCTTATACCAATCACAAACAGGTTTGCAGCTGCAGTTAGAAATAAACAAGAAACATTAACTCAACCGATGACTAAGAGTGATTTTTTATACAGATATAAGTGCAGAGAACAACTGGCAGAACGTCCATAGTTTTTACCAAAGTTTGTTAACTACTGTATATTTATTATGAAGAATGAAAAAAGAACTTTAGTTTGGGACAACGGTTGTTAAAACTGGGACAGTTGACAGTAGAACTTGGGACAGTTGGAGGACACTAAGACAAAAAACAGACTCAAAATTTACTGTCTTAAATATCTGATTTGAGAAACAAATCTGATCTGTTTACAGTCTGAACAAAGCCTCAGATAATCACTTTAACTCAAGTAATCCTGCTCTATTCAACTTAATGTATTTGTTACTCTACAAACAGGATATTTGCATCAGGAAAAGCAGCCTCCGGTGGGATTCACACCGCATATAAAGGTTCACTGAAAGATAATTCCAGCTAAACGAGGAACGAAACTTTAAGAGAATGATAATCGGAGCTGGGGGCTTGGATAAAAAATTCTGGATCCCAAGAGCCACAATGTGGAAAATGTTTATATCCCTTAATTTGTACAAACTGCTCGTACACACACTGTATCCACTGAATAACTACACTGCAGTTGGACTGCTTGCAAGCATCCGCTGAAAGCTTTCAAATAAGAGGCAAGGCAACGCAAAGATTTCAGGTAGTAAACTTGTAATCAGCTGTTTTGCTCTTCTTGAGACATTTTTTATAGGAATTGACAGAATACTGTGGTTGCATGTACACGTCTTGTGCATCACTGAGGAGAAAATGATCAAACCAAAGCACTGACCCCAATACATCAGCATGCACAGATATGCACAGAATCATCCCTGTACATGAACAATTGCTTGAGGAGGCAGAGACACCTTTGTATATCGCCGAAGCAAAGAGTGAGGCTTTTCCTTACCATATCTGCTGTTGAACAAGATCTGAACACATTCTCTCAGCGTGTTGATGTCTTCAGTTTCCCGAATGAAGGAATCCCATTTTTCTGCAAGAGAAAAAAAACCTGTCAGTGCTTCGCACACAATCAAACAGAGACTTTTTATTAAAGTTTTATTGGAGGAGCTTTAACATTCAAATGAGCTTTATTTCACTGTAGCGCTAAAGATCTTAAATTAATCTTCTCCATCTACTCAATATCAACTTGGGAAATGAGTGCAATCTTCTTATAGGATTAATCTTGACATCTTAGTAGCTTAGCCCTTAATGTTTAAGGGTAAGTATAGTTTAGCCTTTGTTCAGTAAACAATACTTGGCTACTGCGTGAGCCTGCAAATCCAAGCAAGACACAGGGGAACGGGAAAAGATGTCAAACAAATGCACAAAATCCTCCACTGGGAGAACAGATTTTAACTTCCATTATGAGTTTAGAATATTAATTTATAGCCTGACTGATACTGAATCTTTGAGTCTGGTCCTGCAGTGCATAGAAGAGTTTAAAATTATTTTTTTTTAAAATAAGGATCCCTTAAATTTGGTTATTAAAAATAGTTTATAAACTACCTCAAACATATCTCTTTGTGCATCAATTTCTTGTTAATTACCAGCCAACTTAAACGCTGATACCAAAATATCTGTGATAAGTTAAGATCAGATGATATAATCATGTGCATATTAAAGATCCAACACTGAAACTCTATCACATTTGAAACTATCTGGATCTTGCCTGCACCTTAAATAAAATCACTCACTTTTTATAGGAACAGTTCAACATTTTGGGTAATTTGCCTAATGCATGATCGAATTATTTGCTCCTGGGCACAAAAACAGAAGCCCCCCCTGGTTCTGAGAAACTTGATTCCAGTTTTAACTTTTTTTTTAAATATTCAGAACCATGTGGGAATATATTCAGAAAATATGAAGGCCTGTTTTACTGTTACTGCGTGTGTGGAAAACAATTAACAAGCTCAATGATTTCAAACAATTCTGACCTTTAATGCAGTTAGTGTAGTAACTTGTGGCTAATTAGACAAACAACGTGAAGTCTGCCACCAGCTTTGTATAGAAATACATTGGAAAGATTAAATAATGACACTGTAAGTGAGCGCTGCGCTGTCAGATGTGGTGGTCTGAGGTTCAATGAGCAGTTCGCTGTGACATTGGATTCATAATTTAGCCAAAACACTTCTGGCAGAGATGGCAGCATATGATGGATTTCACCTTCAACAGCTGGCTGTGGCAAAACGCATCTCTCACCGAAGAAAAATGGCCAAAATCTTCCAAAGAATCCATCCGAAATCTCACAACCCAGTGAGTAAGAGCTTTTTTTAATCGCTTTACTTTATAGCTCTGAGTGATCAGGCTGACACTGCGGTGTGAAAGCTGCTTCGCACCAGCAGCCTCTACACGCAAACAGAATCTAAAATTTGTCTCAGCTTGACGGAGTAACTTTGAAAACGCCAAATGACTTTCATTAACACATTTTAGTTTATAATATTAAACATTTCCATAAGACAGTGACAGATCACAGAAAATAAACTTTTCATCCTGGCAGCTGCAGTGAAGTTCAAGCTGCTTCGCGGTTTATATTATGTTCATTATAATGCTGATTGATGTTGAAATGACGTTCTCATGCCTAAATATTTATTAATACGACCAGATAATACACGGAAGCAGTCTGGTTTGGAACCCACATTCATCATTGTTACATACAGTATGTTGCCAGCTTTGCCAGAAATAAGACAATGAGTTTTAACGGGAGCTGAAATTATACCGTAAATTTTCCAGGATTCATGGGTAAAAGTGCTTCTTTTCCAGGGATAGAAAATGTCTTATTTTTGGGAAATATATTAATCCCCAGCCCACATCCTTCCTTCGTAGGAGCACGTCCACATTGAAAGAGACACCATGTCTCTTTGTAGTCATTTTGTCTCTCTTTATGATAGTTTTATGTTGTTTTTTTTTTGTGGTAGTTCTCTGTCTCCTCATGGTCGACTTTCACAAAGAAATGAAAACAGTGACTTCATTGTTTATGATACAGCCACTTCAAACAGACGTTTTGGCCCAGTAGACTCAATCAGCAATCCAGCCATGGCTTAATGGCTTTCTCACAAAGATAAGAAAATGAATACCCGTCTGATGCCTGTAAATATAAAGCTGCAGGTAACATAATCCTGTTACACTTTGAAGAGAAGTCAGTGTTATGTGACGAAACTAACACACAGGAATTTGAGCAATTTCAAATTGTAGTAAAGGTTTCCGATAATAACAGCTACCTGTTGGGATTAAGTCACAGAATCAAGCAGGTTAAGTCGAGTCCCTGCTGTAAGTCAAGCAAGTCCAGTTTCAACATTTAAATCAGTTAAAAGACAGCAGTCATGAAAAGTCGAGTTTTATTTTCAACATCAACGAAAACTGCTGCAGCCTGATTATACCTCCCACCTTATAAATCTTACTCATATTCGACATTTTGTGGCATGAACAACAACAATCCCCCGAAAAGAACAACAACAGAGAGCAGGGCTCTGAATTTATAATACAGCTCTAAAGGGCTCTCAATTGAAAAGTGAAGTACGAAACAAAAACTTTACATCATAATTTTAAGCTTTCTGTCCTTGCTCCCCTTCAGGAGGATCACATGATTTCTCCTTGGCCTATCAATGCATCTGTCTAAGGTACTTCTCACATGACACAGAACACCGCTGCTCTCTCCTTACTACCATCACTGTCAACATAATCCTCCAATCCAAATTTTATTATTTTTGGACTAGCTCCCTCCATTACGAGTTGTCTTGTGCATTGGACTCTTCTAGTCTGCCTAGAAAAATGCAAATAATTGCTTTAAAAAAAAGAGTCTAAGCCGAGTCTAAAGTCATGTCATTTAAGAAAACGTGGAAATAATGATGTAGAATTTTTTCATCTGATGTTACGGTGCAGCCACATAAAAAGCAGTGCCTTGAAGCTGAGCATTTCACTCACTGTTTGAGTTACCACCTTTCATCTAACTCTGAAGCAGGAAATATGAGGGAATTACTGGGCAAATTCTGGTTTGTGAAGTTCAAATCTTTGACATTTTAAATTTGTTTGAAGTGTTGCTTGCTAGTAATGATTTTCAAAGCAAGCACAAAATGTTCTGTCACTCAATAACTCACAAGTTAGCGCATTTGCTCAGTTATACAACTAAATATACACTTATTGGCTGAGACAAACTATGTGAGGGGTTTACTAATGATAGTACTTGTGTCTTGCCTTTAAAATTACTTTTATCCTCTTGGTATTAAGTTCAGCCTTACCTGATTTTTCATGCACTATGGAGAAGAGTAGCCTCTTGGAGATGTGGATGCCAGGAGGGCTCTGACCTTGCTCACCAGGTAGTCTTGTTGTCTCATCTGAAAATGCGAAACAAATTAAATATATTCAGTTCAATTAACTTTCTTTCCAGTCAGAAATGTTCACTTAGCATCCAGATATTCAATTAGTTCCCCCAGCGTTCATTAACACTCAACTACATTATTTAATTATCTGCAAAGATGCACAAGTTCCAGGATAAACTGTTAATTCGTTCTGTGTGGGTCTTGTTCGCAGTGTTTTCCGACATCTTAGACATGTGACTTTTCCTCTAGGATTTCAAATGTAAGTAAGCAACTTCACCTGACCCCTTTAGAGAGATAGCGAGGACACGTAAAAGTGAAAATAAAGTGCTGCTTTGAAATAAATAATGAGACGATTATAATCTGACTTCAAAGCACACTGCAAATTTACCACTTTTCTCAGAAGACCGGAGGCATAGGATGAAGCACTTAGTCTGAAATACTTTTTTTTAAGAAATAGATTTTACTTTTCCTTATTATTATGATCATTATTGTAAATGTTATGTCAAACTTGAATTTTACCTCTATTCACAAAAGCAATCTTTTTTCAAATTAACTCAATATTGACTGAGAAAGAGCCAATGCAGTCAAGCTCTGACTGCTTCACAATAACAACTATTCACTGTTAAAGGGATAGTTAGGACTTTTTTTTAAGTGAGGTTGTATGAGGTACTTATCTATAGTCAGTGTTTTACCAACAGTAGATGACAGAGAAGCAGCAGGAGTATTGTGCAGGCTGTGTATTACTGCTCTGCATTTTCCTGACTGTCTTTGTTTTTCTGTGTCTTTATGTCTTATTTCACAAAGTTGTTCTTAATTTTTTTTTCTCATGTCTGTTCTTACTTGTATTTGTTTGTTGTTGACTTTGTGCTGCTTGTATTGTTTTTTGCCTTGTTCAGCTGTGATTTGCTGTTTTTATTGCTGCTGTTTTCTACTTACATCTGTCTGCGTTGCCAACTTGAGTAGTTGCCAACTTGACATCTGGCTAGGGACTGAGATAAAAAAAACAACAACTAGCCTTTTCACTAATGCTGGAATATTTACAGAAATGTTAATTAATATGCACTGTCCCCGAGCAATAACTTCAGAAAATAAAATAAGAAGCTAATAAATGTAATGCTGTGCACAGGGTCAGCAGCAAAACCTGTTTCACCACCTAAAAAAATTATTCTCAGTTTAATTACATGGTGTATTTAGAATATTTTTACTGCTTTACTTTGCTGTCAGACAGCCTTTTCTGACAGTAAACGCCTGTTACATATGAGCCAAAAATAGCTCTCTCTAAAGCCATCAGACTCCTTTGGTGAAATCAGTAATTTTACCTCACAGAACACAGCAGTTGTTGGTCTACCGCTGTCTCAATCTGTTTGTGCTATTGTGTGACGTTGGTTAGTTTGGATTCACTGAAGTCAAACAGTAACACAAATAAACATGCAGATTGAGGCAGCAGTAGACCAACAACTCCCGTGTTCAGTTCTGCAAGGTAAAATGACTGATTTCCCCACTTTGGTTGGTTTGGAGAGAACAATATTTGGCTTATAGCTTACAGCAGTTTGTCGTCAGAAAAAGCTTTACCTTACTGACAGCAAGGTAAAGCTTTTATCATACATATATGAACTGATATTGAATTTTTAGGTGGCTAAGATACATTTAGCTGCTGATTCTGTCCACAGCAGTACATTGCTTAGGTCCCTACACCAGTACCTCTGCTGCTTCTACAAACTGGGGGCGTGTCAGCCACCATCTACTGTGGGTAATACACAGACCATGGTTAAGTACATCATCCAACCCCAGTCCAAAAAAATCCCAAAACTATCCCTTTAATCTGTAGCTATTGTTTTTATATTTGTTTGCTTTTGCTTTTATTATCTTTTAAATGTAATTTCTTTATTGTTTTCATGATTTATCTACTTGCATTTGCCTTTTGTTTTTATGGTCTATTATTAAAGCACTTTGAATTGTGTGTGAATGCTGCTACATAAATAAACATGCCTTGCCTTTAATGCTGCAGAATACTTACCCCTCTAAAATTATATTCAAGTGTTGAAACACACCCTCCAAACCACATGCAGACATCTTACCGTTGTTAGCGCAGTCCTTGACAGACGTGCACTTGTCTGTCCCTGACGTCCAGTTGGCCACTCTGTCCTTGCCCAGGTTGAGGAGGGACATGGGTTTGAAATCCAGCTTCCCGTCTGGGTGAGGTTTGGAGGACATGGGCATGCCGTACAGGAAGCTCGACAGGACAGAGTTGCTGGAAGTGGCGGGACTCGATGACGTGACCACCTGGGCGGTAGTCTTCCCTGGGCCGTGGCTGCTCGGCGTCATGACGGCGGCGGTGGAAGAGTTGTGATTGACATCAGTGCTGGTCTTGGCTTCTCGAGACAAATCTTCTGCTGGCCTGTACACAGTCACAAAATCAAGAGGAAAGTCATTTAGAAGCTCACATTCATCATTGTTTCTAAACTTGTATCACTTGCCAAGTGTCTCCTGGTTTATATTATCAGTTTCTGCAGCAGCAACAACTCTTCTCAAGTAGGACCAATTTATCTGTTCAAGTACACCCCTTGATAATTATTAGAAGAAGTGATTAAAAGATAAATAAACTGAAATGCTTCTGCTTTTTTGTTCTTGTTGTATAGAAGCTACAGCACCTTTCTCCCATATCTTTTATGCTGCACCAGAACAGCCCTCCAGGGACAATATTTTAAACAATTTATTGAACTGAACTGAATTTGGTATTGCAACTCTTTACATTCCCCTTCTCTACTGCTATCATTTCTGCAGACGGTATTAGAGATCGTAAGTTGGACTCTTTTTACTGAATAACTCACTAAAAAGAATCTGGTTTTCTAATTACTCCAGTCACCAAGTGCCACCGCTTGCCCCAGCTCCCATACAGCATCTGCACCACAGACATCAGCCGGTCAAGTCAGCTAACTTCTGTTTTATCCCTCAGCTAACTAGAATAGGGATCAAATTATTTAATTGTGCAGCTCTCCTGGACTTTCCAGATGTTATCAAACCAAACGGATCAAATTCTGATAGTGAAATGAGTCATTTTGCAGAGGTTATGATGCTCATTCATGGACGGGCACTGACTTCGGTATGGAACTTGTGCATGAGTGAGTGATTTGTGCAGCACGGGGCAGACGGCTCAGTGCAGGGAGCGCACTCTGGGCTTGAAACAAGCGCCAAAGATGTTGCTTTTCTGACCGGGCTGGTTAATACATTAATTAACTTCATACATTTCTACAAACACTGTTAATATAAGAGTGTGAGCGACACATGATCTCGCCTCCGTCTTTGCACTTTGCACTAGCTGGTAGGAGGCAGGAGGAGTGAGTCAGTGAATGAGTTAGTGGAGATGAGGACTCGTCACTCTCAATTCACTGAAATGAATCTCAAGTTTAAAACGACTGATTCATGACTCGCATGTCATTCCACAATATTCAGTTATATATTTGGATTAAGCTTCAAATTGTTGCAAAACTTCTTCTTCTTCTTCTTCTTCTTGAAGATTTAAATGTAATACTTTATGATGTCATCACCCTAAAAAGGGTTTTAAATCCACAAGCAAAATCCTGAATTTGATTGAAATGATTCATCAGATTAAATTAGTCTTGTGCCCTATCGCATCGTTCACGATTTAACATCAGAATTTTTTAGGATTAAAACAAACACCTGAAAATGATCAAAAGTCTCGGCTAAACTCCGAGTATCCCCAGCTGGGACAGAGATGATTATAATTTCTGTCCGTCTTGACAACTGCAAATCTCTATTCGCCCGCCTTAGCAAGACTTCCCTGTCATGCAACACCAGTCTTTCTCTACACTGGCTTCCAATCAAATCAGAATCCGGTTCAAGATTCTTGTGATCGCATTTAAAGCGTTACATGGTCAGGCAGGCA
>JAJHUR010092463.1:0-11365 GCA_027495735.1 Lutjanus campechanus
TTTAAGGTAGAATGAATACAAGGCAGCAGCCGACATCATCAGCGCTGGCTTTGTTGAGGCTTGAAACAGTCCCAGCCAGGCTTTGGTTTATACGTGTTCTCGGGAAGAAGAAAGTCTTTCAGTCTGTCAGGTAACGGCAGGGCTTTGACTCTGTCTTCCAGGGGCCACGGCTGCAGGTGGCTCCTGATGAACGCCCTACAAAGGCACCTCAGAGCGGGTGGGCTCGCCCTGTGTTCGACCACGCGGCTGTGCAGGTCTGCCAGAGCCTGAGCGTAGGGGTGAGAGTCCTGGCCGGGCACGGGGAGCTCCAACCTGGGAGACAGAAACAGCGTGGGGTTGTCTACCCTCGCTAAGTCGAGCAGCGTCTCGGCTTGCTCCAGGAGCTCGGAGGCGTGACTCTGATCAGAGCACTGCTGCAGGGCCGTTTGGAGCCGCTGGAAGAGGAGGCTGTAACCCGACCAGCAGCAGTGGACGTGGAAGGAGCACGCCAAAGCGGCTCCGCTCTGGATTAAGAGCACCGCCAGAGGGAAGAGCAGGTCAAAATGCTCCAGGCTGGTCTGTGTCAGACAGGGCTCTCCGTCCTCGTTCAGACAGCAGCTGGGGTCCACGCCGTGCGCCAGCAGCAGCTGCGTGGTTTTCAAGCAGAAGTTACCGATCTCAGCAGCGTCCTCCACGCTGGCCTCCAGAGCCTCCTTCACCAGAAACACCAACGACGACTCGACTGTTTCACCGTCTACAGTCGCAGCGTTAACGTCGGCACCTGTAGTGAAGAAAGCGTCGCTCAGAAACACATCAGTCATCAAACTACTGTTGTGTGCACTTTAGACCACATGTGCTTCACATCAAGTGACCTCAACATTTACTGGTCGCAGATTTTTGTGTTTTTATTTGTTTTATTTGTCTGCTTGTGTGTAATCATGAATGCTTGTTCTTGATTACTATATAGACTGATTTTAAGATTTTCCACAGAAACAGGTAATTTTAATGATTCCTTGGATTATCAATGCCCATCAAGGGACTGGTTGCAAATCAGCTTTGGCTATAAACGTGTGTAAAGTACACTGGACACTGCTTTTTTTTGCAATGAGCATGACCATTTGCTGCTTAAAAGGTACTCCAGCAATTCAAGAAAAAGTAAAACAAAAGTAAAGACAAAGACAATTTTATTGGACCTCACAGTTGGAAGAAATAAACCTGCTTTTACCCAAAAAACTCTGTAACAAAGTCAGCTGAGTTCATGTCATTTGACATGAAATATATCCAGTTAATTCTATAATTTCCAGATATGTGGACGTTGATAACTCTTGTTCTTATTAGCTGATGAAAGCATCCTTTTATTCTTTCATTGTAAAATAAGAATGGAATTTTAGTCTGATTTAAATTCTCGTGTTTTCAGTACCAGTACTAATGTTACTCTGTGATTTATTCTTAAAGATATAATTTGGTATTTTGACAGTAAGAGTAACAAATCTCTAAACTGTTCTTTTTCTAAAAGTTTATTTGGACAATACTTTGTAAACTGAAGTTTTTTGAATTGAGCTTTTTGAATGCTTAACCCTTGCAGAGAATAAAAAAATCAGGTTCACAGAACGTTACAGAAACATTTTGGATGAAACCCCCTGAAGTAAAATTAAACGCCACACAAGACATCGTGAAACTGTTTTTACGGGTGTTTTTAGGACTATGCATGACTCTGACAGATCAGGATACACTCTCATCTTTTTCCATTAAATACTTGGGACGATATCTTGCATTGATTTTCTGATATTGCTGACAGAAAGATGTATGTGTAGCACTGGACTAACTGGTTCTTTGTGGCTGCTGTAAGAAGCTACTTTAATGTACAGTTGGTGGTTGTGTTTGGGATGGATCACAGCCAAAAGACTTATCTCGAAGAGCTGGAAATCACTTTCTGTACCTTCTCTCAGACTGTGGTCAAACAAAATGACTTTTGAAAATATTCCCTGACTCTGGTTAAAAACTTTCCAGCTCATGACTTTCTTTCTGTAAGTTATATTAAGTTATATGTATGTTATATGTTATATATAAGTTATATGACGTTCAGGTTTCTGTGTGGCTGTTTTGGGTCGGTGCTGTACATGAAACTACAACTATCCTACAGAGATTGATAAAACTATTATGCTGTGGAGACATAAAAGACAGACTTTAAGTCCTCGACACCCTGCAGTTAAACATCTCGGCTGTCAGTCGCTTCATGCTTGGATCACAGGATTCATTCTGCTCCATTTTCAGTCACGTTAAAAACTGTATGTGCATGTTTTAGCCTGACAACCGGTGACTTTGATCTGAGAGTGCACGCAGGTGGACAGCATGCACACTAACACCAGTCTCTGAATGTGGTGGATCAAACTTGATCCTGTTTGAGAGGTTCTTTGAATAACCAAAGTGAAGATGAAGGTGTTTTACAGTCGGTACCTCTCTGCAGGAGAAGCTGGATGTTCTCAGTGTTGTGCACGGTGAGTCCGTCGCTGCTCGCCAAGGCGTGGAGCAAAGGTGTTTTACCTTTGGAGACGAGACCAGAGCAATCAGTTTTCAGAATGAAAGACCGAGTGAATATATCTGAATCAGGCTGAGCGATGTAAACGTACCATGTTTATCTCTGGCGTTCACATCAGCACCCATATCCAGCAGGGTCTGCAGGCACGGCAGCCTCTCCGACTCCTCACTGGCCAGATCCAAAGGACTGCTCTCATGGATCTAACAAGCAATGTTTATATTATTTACACAAAATGCTGAGAAGACAGAAGAGTTACCGTGAGAACAAAGCGTGACAGTTTCCTCACCCTGTCTCTCTTTTCGATGTCTGCTCCGTGTCCGACCAGCAGCCTCACCATGTTTGGTTTGTTCCTCAAAACTGCGATATGTAGAGGATTGTAGTAAGACACTGGATCTGCAGATGGGAAAAACAAATATTAACATTACACACAGTGAGTCTTTGAACCAGAATGATCCAGATTTTGTCATCCTTTTTCAGATAAAACTGATCTTCTGGGTTTTGTCCTGGTTTTTCAAAGATTTTTTTTTAGATAAGAATGTTTTCTGTGTTCTAATTGAAAACAAACTGGTTGATTGTTAAATTTAGAATGGATATTGTTTCTGGTATGACCAGTCTATGAATAATGGAATATTTAAATGTTTGACACGTGTCCTACATGTCTCTGCATCCACCTTGAATCCATGAAATACCCCAAAAATCAACATTTGATCTGGATGCAGATTTGGTAATCAAAGCAAATCTATATCCAAAGTTAGTACGATCCGGATCGTACGTCCTGGTTTTAAAATACCCGGTTCTGATGTTTAATCCTATCTGGATTATTCTGATCTAGATTGAAGTTTTTGAAATACTGGTCCTAGATAATGACTGCAGCTGATTGTTTTTCCTTTCCTTTGCAAATTATCATCTAATAGAGATTTGAGTATTTATCACATGAATATAAATTAATGAAACAGACCACTTCAGCAGGCTCCCTCTGCAGTTTTAAACACGCCACAGTGTTCTCTCTCTTTTTAAATCTCAAACCAGCCAGTGAAAACTTTAAAATTGTCCTCTCCCAGGCTCGCTGCCAGTTCTTTTGCCTTCTCGGCCGCTCAAGGGGGCGTTACGTGACCAGGAATTATCTACTTGACGAGGGCGACTTCAGAAGCAGGTGCTTTCCTCTGTCTCCATCACCAGCAGACTGTTTCTCGTTGTTTGAGTAGCCTGAGGAGAACCAAATTCTACTGCTGCATCATGCTGGCTCCCTTTTTGGCAGTCTGACATCGGTTTGGACGAGACTATGTTTTTAATTTAGAGAAAAGTACTTTTTTTTCCCAGCAGCAGAAGCAGACAGGTTACTGCGAGGCAAAGTATAGTGCCATGGGTGTAAAGTTTACGATTAATCGATTATTAAATTAATCGGCAACTATTCTGATAATAAATTAATTGGTTTGAGTAATTTGTGAAGAAAAATGTGAGTATTTTCTGGCTTCTTTACTCCTGTCTGACAGTAAACTGAATATATTTGGGTTGTCAGCAAAACAAGACATTTGAGGACTTTTCATCTTGGGTTTTGGGAAAAACTAAGCGACATTTTTCACTATTCCTGACAGTTTAAAACAACTATTAATTGAGAAAATAATGGACAAATGAATCATCTGAAATAATTGTTCGTTGCCACCCTACTTCTGACAACCCAGTACCTAATAACCCAACACAAAGCCTCTTGAGAAAACACAAGATAACTGCGGAAACATATTCACTAATTTGTCAACACATAAATACATATAATCACCCCACAAATACAGAATAAAACAAAGAAGAACAGAGAGCACAAACAAATATAGAGAAAACAAGCTATAACAGAAACACTGCAGTGCACGAGCAATAATAAAACACTACAGAAATGTTTTGGGGACACATATGACAACAGTGTTTTCTGTATTTACCAAGTGTTTCAAATGCAGCATACGTGTCAACAAAATGATGAATGTTTGCTTGTGTTTGCTTGTGTTGCTGTGTGTTGGCAGAAATCTAATATAAAAACAGGTAATAAACTGTTAGATGTAACAGAACTGCACCCGTACCCGACTGTGGTTCCCCAGATGCAGAGCATGTGTCTTTATATTACTGACAAATTGTCTTTTATGTTTATATTATCATCATTATACAGGTTATTCGGAGCCATTTGCAGGACTTGAACATTTAATATGTCACACTTGTATCATAACGATGTACTGTATGTTCATGCTTCTGCACAGTGCCTGTCTGATAGCTGGTATATTCTTAAACATAAAAGCCAAGGATGGCGAATACTTAGACATTTCTGCATGCTATGTGAGAGCATTTGTCAATGTTAACTTTCTGGAAAAAGGCATTCAAGAAACGTGAAAGATGAATGAAGCAGCCTCTGCCAGGATTCCCTAATTATGTCCCTGGGGGAAGACGTTTCTGCTACCAGCAGAGGTCACCACAGCAGAGTCTGGATGAGGCCTGGCAGGTTTCATCACAGCTGCAGGACGTGCTGCACTTTCCACTGCAAGACTTATTCTCTCAAGTGTATACGGACACTTTGCTCAATTTATGTACGTGTGTAAAATATGAAAATGGCAGATCCACTCGTGCCTCAGAGTATAATCTGTCATTAAATTTCCTTTATGAATTCATATGACAAATTGTTGTAGCAGAGACCCTCAATCACTCATTAAAATTGGAGCAAGATGGGAGCTAGAGGGCTTGTCAATTAATACAAATACTTGTCAAACAGGAGTGTGCACACACGTCCAAACCAAAGAAAGGCAGGCGCTGAACCTGATGTGAGCAAATAGGAAAAAAAGGAAAGAAAAGAAAATGCTTGCTCACTGCAGAGCTCCAGTTTCCACTTATTTAATGCACCACAATTGCTGTTTTTTGTTTATTTCCCTAGTCACTTGGCAACACATACTGTATATTTTTTATCTTTTGAGTATAAAAAAGTTTTTAATTTTGCACTCATCTCCAACATGACTCTAAATGTCTGTCACTGGAAATGATACAACTCATGTTATAGAAACAAGTCTGAGATTAAAAACTTTCACAGGCTAAAAAGATTCACAGGCTATAACTATTATAAATGCAATTTCTTTTCTTTCTTTTTTTAAGTCTATATGTTATAAACTACATTTCTAAAAGTAATAACGTCTTCATCCCAAACATATATACGAAATTTTTTTTAAATTCAGATGATTGAATTTTAGGCTTTTTAGGGACTCTTAAGGAAAACCCTGTTAATTTACCAAGAGGACAAAATAAGCTTAAAATAATCAACAGTGAACGTTCAAATGAGCATGAAACTGAATTTACAAACAAGTCCTTGTTAAACCAGAGTAACAGAAATGGTGCAATAAGAACGATGCACAACAGGACAAGTGGGATTGAGTGCAACAGCCAGAGTAATCCATATTAGTAGACTGGTTTCTCTGCTCTAACTTTAACTTTGCTAAACGTCTATTTAAAGCCCACTCACTCACAAATTAATTCTCACCTTCAAAGTTCAGATCAGCCCCATAGCGTAGAAGGATTTCAGCTGCGTACACCAGTCCTCGCTCTGCCACTTTAAACAGAGCGTAGCTGATGCCTTCCACAAACACCTCAGACTGGGACTCTCGCTCCAGAAGCTCCACCAGGGAGCCACGAAGACCAGACTCGTCCTCAGGACTTCGGACTCTGGACACAAGAGATGAGAGCAGCACCGTTTCATTCAAACTGTTTGAAAAGCCACCAGTTTTTTTTTTTATCAATTCTGCAACAGCAGCAGTTATGACACTATAGAGATGAAAGTATTTTGGTAGGGTCCCACTACTCTGGAAAGAGTAACCAGCGGCTGCCTGCTGAAAAACACATCTGATAACGTCAAGTCGACATAAACAGCAGCCAGTTTTCTTATAAATTGCTTCTAGTCTGTTTCACTGTGTTTGTGCCCAGCACAGTCAGACTGTAGGTTTTTAATCTGTGCTGGAGAGAACGCCACCAACTATCCAAAACTGCTCACTTACTGCTCGCTAAACGTCAACTTCTGCTGCAGCCGACTGTTTGATATGAGCCACTACAAGTGTGTGGTGGTGGCTGCATCTAACCCTGCCAGTATTTTCTTATTTTCTTGTTCAAAATGTTGGTATTTGACATCCTGGTGCATTTATGAACAGCTCAGACAAATCCTCCTGACTCTACCTTTAAGGCATATGGTGCCTGGAAGGGTGCGTTTGATTTATTGTTTCCATTCTTTAAACTTTTTAAAACATTTTGAGACATTTCATTCATCATTATCTCTTCTTTCATTTATGTGCCAAATGTTCTGGGACATTTACAACTTTTTCTGTGGCTCCATCCTTACTCCATTTAAATGTTCATTGCTATAGGATGTTCTTTCTACACATGCATGAAGGTAGGGGGTGGTAGGAGAACAATAAATCATGTAGTTTGGAGTGAGAACCCCGGCAAGAACCTCAATCTACTTTCCCCCTCGACTATACTTTGAGTGCAACAGACTGATACAGGCAGGTGAATACTTAAACTGAGCAGCATTTTCCTGTTATAAATCAAAGATCCTGAAATGTAAGTTTGATCACTGTCAATTATCAATTAAAAATGAATTGTGATTTTAGTGTCACCTGTCCTCGTGAGCAGCATCTGCTTCCTCCAGTCCAACAACACACATGACAGCATCCACCAGCGGCTGGTACTCATAAATGATCCTTCTAAACCCGTGGAGGAAAGGCATGGCTCCTCCAATATTCACCGCACCAAGAGTAAATCAGTAGCTAAAAAAAACGAAACAAAACATGCACAAGTTAATGACCGAGGGTGTGTCAATGTCAGAGAGTCATATCAGGTCTTATCTCTGGAGTTCAGCTGACAAATGTCTTTTGGAAATGGGCGACAATTCAGGCTAACCTGCTAACGTAGAGGCTTTACAGAATATTTACTGATGAATATATCTGTCTTTTCTGCTCACGTGACGAAGTTCGGCTTTATCTTTAACGTTATGGTTGTCAAACTGACTCAACACATCTGCATTATGTTATAAGTCAAAAGTTTTATTCTATTGTTAGCTAGGAGGCTAATGTTAGCCGTCACTCTCAGGGCTAATGTTAGCATGGCTGGATAAATGTATGAGTTAGCTCTTCTTAAACTATGATTTAAAGTGTTTGAGAGAAATTAATCAAAGAAGTCAGGTTAATAGAAACGCTCTCAGACTCACTCACGCCAGCCGTTTTCCTACTAAACAGGAAGCATCACCACGCCCACATCAGTCCGTCGGTGTTTTCGTTCCCCCTCAAGGTTTTTAAAGAAAGGTTCCGCTTGATTTTTCTTTTTTTCTTTTAAACAGTACATTTCCTCTAAGTTCTGTACTTAAGTACAATTTTGAGGTACTTTTTTGACTAAGTCCTACTTTCTACTTCTACTCCACTACATGTTAAAGGTAAATATTTACTTACTTTCTACACCTGTGTCATAGTATTTTTTAAGATGACCATTATTTAATTATTAAACAAAGACCAAAGGACCAAATGTGCAAAAGTTGAGGATAAAATTAAAATGACAATGGTGGAAATTATACTACTACTGAATACAAACAGGAACTATCAGAAAATGGTGCATGAAAATACAAACAAATGAAAAGAAACGAAAATGAAAAGAGAGCACAAAGGAGCAAGATAAGACACATCAGAAAAGCAATGACAGAGAGACAGATATTTACAGTTTTTTTTTAGTCTTTCTGAACATCTGTATATATATATATATGTGTGTGTATATATATAAAATCAACAAATTAATGATGAATTATTGCAGGCTAAGACAAGACTATCAGTTTTATCAGAATTTATACCCATCTCAGCAACATGTAAAATAATTAAAATCAGCTCCATGTTTCCCAACTGCAAAATTAAAGTGATGAACACATTAATGCACAAATAATTAATTCAATAAAAGACTACAATAGCCTATACATTAAAGCAAATAAAAACTGAAATGTACCATCCTGCACAACTTCTACTTCAGTAAAATTCTGAATGCAGGCCTTTTACTTGTAAAAGAGTATTTCTACACTGTAGGATTACTACTGAAGTTAAAGAAATGAGCGACCCACATCCAGAGAAAAATACTGTATCAATCACTTTATAATTGTACTTCTAAGTCACAGTAATATAAACATTAACTAAGCAGCTGTGGGGTTTGTGTGTCCTGAAGTGATGGTGAGTCTGGGGCTTACATCAGTATGACATGAAAAATTCAACAGCATCTGGCAGATAGCACAAAGTATTGGACCTGAGGCGCATTGTCAGCTACACCATTAAAATGTCTGTGATAAGCTCGGATGATTACAAACCTTTACTTTAGCAAACAGCAGGCTTTTCAAACACATTCCCTCCAAAACAGACATCCCAACTGTAAACTGTGAACATATGTCAGACAAAATGAACGTCCCCTGCTGGTAATTAGGCAAGTCAATCAGCGTGTTTTATCACTGAAAACTGTTTTTATTCTGCACAACATGATGTGTTAAATTACAACAATTATAACACATTTGAGGCTTTTGATTGATATAATAATCTTTATCTGCACTCTAGCTTTTACTTTCCTTTATTGTCTTATTGTTTATTTTCTATTTAACCTAAATTAATCGTGTTGGAATGTCTTTTTTATTGTCTTATGTACATTTTACAGTTTATCTTGATGCCTTTTGTTTTATGTAAAGAACTCTGATTTGCCGTGTTGTTGCCTAAATAGCTATAAATGTCAAAGTTCGCAAATCATAGTTCATTAATTTATTTGACAAACCATAACATTTCAATGATGTTCCTTTCTTTCACAGATCAAGTCATTGATTACACTTTGGCATTTCTAGTTTGATTTTCTTTCTGAAAGAAAAGTATCTAAATTTGACTAAATATTTCACCACCACAAACAGATCTATGTCCATATGGCACATCAGTCTAAGACAGCAGCTTTCACGTGTTTTTTTTTTTTTTTGACAACTTCTCCATTATGCTGACAGCATCTGGTTTCTAACAGTCGCCTTTGTCCTGTTAAGCAGAGAAACCCCCGCCGTGTCTGTGTTTGGTGACAGATGGCTCGCTCTGAGAACCGTCGAGGAGAGTTTTCCTGCAAAAGATGTCATTTTTAACACATCTGTGAGTCTGATTCTGATCACAACGTGTGTTAATGACGGTGCATTTTAACACAACATATGTTGTTGCTCACATTACTGTATCATGTTTTGGGAGGTAATGCAAATGTCCCGCTGCGGACGACACGATATTTAGACATCCTTTTTAAGAGTGTCAGAGGAGATGGCATGCTTGTGTTTGAGTGGTGAATTGAATGAAAACACAGAGGAGGTGTTAAATATGGGATGTTTGGATGGTGGGGTTTGAGAGGGAAGATGAAAGCTGCCGAACCAAGCGGAAATTTTTGAACTGACTTCAACAAAGAGACGTTCAACAAAAAGAAAAGTGCAGCAAAATCAGAAAACCCAAGTGAACAATTGATTTCAACACTTTTGAAGCTCTATATGGGTCCACACACCAGAATGTTAATTTAACTCTATTTTGAGAGGTGGTACCTCAACACTAATTAAGTTTAATAATTTAAAACCGAGTTCAGAAGCACAGTCTGCAGGTTTCATGCCAGAGACTTCACTCGGTAGAGGTGTGTGTTTAATGTACTGAGTTAAGTGCAAATAGTTCAGAGTTAATGTTGCTATAATGACACTTGTCTCACTTGACTGTTTGTTGAGTGAGAATTGAATATAAGAGATTTGACTCTGTCCAGATATAATGAACTCACCAACATAAACACTTTTACTCTTCTCAGTTTGCTGTCAAGTTTCTCTTTGCAGCAGTTTTGGTGGCCTTTATATGAGAGCACCTGATATGAAGCTCATACTGTCCCTATATGTACGACTAAAATGTATTTGTGTGAACAGATGTGCACCAAAGTTAGCAATAGTGGGGGACATTGGTTGGGCACCAGGTTATCTTATGTCGTGTACATGAGGCAGGTCACGTCAGCTGTCTGTCAAAAAGCTAAAGGAAGGACAGAAGATGAAGAAGAGGGAGAGAAGCAAACTTTCCACAGGTGGAAGTGTTGTCATTACAAAAAGGCAACAAGGCTGCCAACAATGTAATATAATGAGTTATGTAACTATTACTTTTCATACCAAGTAATTAGTAGAATAATACTATTACTTTTTAAGGAGCAATAAGTAAAAAGTAACTTATTACACTTCCAGAGTAACTTGCCCAACACTGGCGTGCACACTGTCTTATAAACTATAACAATTAGTCAATTAAACGATTAGTCGATCGAAAGAGAATTAATTAAAGTTAGGGTCCCCCGTCCAGCAACCTCTCATCCCTCTACCTTCGTCCCACATCCCTCCAGACCTCTACCTCATCATCCAAGCTCTTCTCCATCCTTATTAATCAATAAACTGTTCAGATGCATATCAATGTTGCCCTGGTCTTTGTTAGTGAACGTCTCTCTGAATATAAACCCATCAGAAAAGGTTAAAGATCAAGTAAAATGTGTTTTGAAATAACCGTCGCTATTATAAGTTTCCATAGAGCTTGTTGTTGTGTCTGATATGTTTTCTGATTGAATGGTGGTGTCACAGGTTGTGTGTGTTCTGTAGGTGAAGCTCAACATGCTGCATGTTTGCAGACCAAACAATGGTTGATTCAAACTCTGTCTTTAGGTGGCAGCAGTGCAGCACGAGCCTGCACAGGAGCACAGGATCAGTGGTGCATGTCTGTTATTGTGCAGAACATGCATGAAAGCATGAAAGCATGAAAGCAAACATAAGGCATCATGTAAATGTAG
>JAJHUR010092465.1:0-15296 GCA_027495735.1 Lutjanus campechanus
ATCACATGCTGTACACATGTGTGTTACTGTGCACCATGAATGTTATGTTATGGCTTAATCTCTATATTCCCTGATGGGGAGGTTGTCGTAGTTGTTTTTGCTTGAGCCATATGGCTTTTCTGAATGGGATTTGGAGCTGTTATGCCAAGGTCATCAATATGTTCGGCACTATGTAGGAAATGTTTCTGCCTGAAATATCATTGTCAGCGCTTGATCACAATCTAGATATGATGTTAAATCAATAGACGCAGCTCCATGGAAATGATGCAATATGACACTTTTTTTCACTAAAAATGTGTTATTGCTGAAAATAGCCTTACTCGGCTGGTCATTTCCATTATGACTATCCTAACAGGGTCAACTGTTATGCACATATCTTCTGAAAGTGTTACTTATTCTGAGGGGACATACAGTAAATGCTGTCACATTTGTGTGAGTATTGGGATCTGGCTTGCCCTGTTTTGCTAGGTTACCCTAGCATAAGGAATATGGTGGAACATATGTAGGAATGCATGGCTTTGAAGTGAATAAACAATGCAGAAAATGAAATAACCTGCACATCCGTATAGGACCTGATTATCTGTGACTTTTTCAGCTGCAACAGATGAATAATCCATTAAACGTTACTTGGGACTAAGAGGCTGGAATTATGGATTACCCCAGCTAAGTATTATTAATTTTAATTTCATCAGTCAATTCTTATCTCCACTGAAAATCTTGTCTTTTTCACTGTTCCCCATTGGCACCAGCACACATGCCAGTTTTGGCTGAAATCTAATATGCTTACCAATGGAAATGTTCAGTACATCACAGTTGAGAATATCATACAATCTACTGATCCACTGAAAATGCTTTGAAAGTTTTAATCTCATGACATAGTTGTGAGGCCCTGTATGTTTCATTTCTATCAGTCCTGGATTCATAATGTTTTTCTTGCATGATGATCAAAGCTGATGCCAGAAAATCTTGTCACATACACTGAGCTAAAAGCTAAACCATTTCTCTCTGTGTGTCTCACTCACTTACATACACAGAGAAAGACAAACTAATAAGAGCCAATATTCAAGCCCAGCAAGCTATGCTTATTGCCTCTTCCAGCAGTAGCCCATTTTCTCAAAGCACGGTGGACGGGTGGGAATAAAAGCGACAGTGACCACAGAGGTCAAGAGTAGAAATATATAAACGGGAAACAGAAGTCAAGAAATTACTTTTTCATCCCCAGTGGCAAATGCAAATCTCATAAAAAAAAAAATGTTTTGATTCATCACATATTTCTTTACCCCCCTTTTACTTCCTGCTTACAAAAAGCACACCTTTGGGGACGAACAACAAATAGTTTCTGGAGGCTGCAGATTCCGAGGAAAGACAGACAATAAAGGACATTAACCAAAACTTAAATGAAATCGTAAACCTGCTTCTTATTCTATTAGGTTGTATTCAGAGTTAAAAACACTGTACACAGTGTACACACAGACTGTAAAGATAAACTTCTGTTTTACAAGAGAAGTCTGTAATATATTAACTATAATATATCAGATAATGACCATGATGTGTCACTCGAGACTAAAGAAACATGAATGTTCGCCAAATGAATAAGTGCCTGTTTATGAGTCGTAGCAAATCATTAAACATCTTTTAGAAGGAGCAGATGTTAATGCAGTTAAATTGAGCAATATGATAATGGAGCCTGGCAGGCAGTAAGACAGGCAGTGTGTATTTTCAGAGCAGTGGGCTTTTGTTTTCTGTAGGCTGTACATTAAATAGGATTTCAATCCATTTAATATACCATTTATGACTCCAACTTGCTACTCAGTTTTGGATGTGCAATTGTTACATATTGCTCCTTTGACATAAAAGTTACTATATGGGCTGCCTTAAAATTTCGAGTTTAAATCTCAAACAATGCATGCTGGGATGTCTGCTAATATGCTGGTCATCTTTCTTTAGAAACACAATTTAATGAGTTTATTGAACTCTGCACAGTGCATTCACTCAAGTCATAATTTAAGTCAAAAGACTTCAAGTTAGATGTAAATATGATGAATTTTGAGTTTAATCAACTTAAATAAATAAAACTTATATTTACGTTAACTTAATGAGAAAAGATTAGTTGATTCCACTTAATTCCCGTGTAAGTTTTTACAATGAATGGTTGACAACTTGATTGTATCTTAAGGAACATAATTTGCTCCAAATTACTGGTTGGAGCTGTGCTCAGGTGGAGCTGGCCATCCTTTGTACTTTTCCACCCTGGAGAGCGGTGAAGTGAGCCAGTG
Organism: Lutjanus campechanus; assembly: GCA_027495735.1. Classification (NCBI taxonomy): domain Eukaryota; kingdom Metazoa; phylum Chordata; class Actinopteri; order Lutjaniformes; family Lutjanidae; genus Lutjanus; species Lutjanus campechanus. Next base: position 2,277 of record JAJHUR010092465.1, read on the forward strand.
CGATGGTAAGACAGTAAGCAGACCATAATTGATACCACCAATTATTCTGTCTCTGCTGGCAACAAAGCGTGGCAAGTTCCAGTGAGCAGCACATTGGTTTAATGAGACTAGGTGTCTCAGCACTGGTTTCAGTGAGTTTGATGAGGACAACCAACAGTGAGAATCCTGCAGTTGCCTTCGATGTTACAAGACACAGATCACAGGAAGAATCCATTAGACCCACAGTCAGTAACTTGCAGTGTGGGAACATGTGTGGGCTCCCAGCACTCTTATCAAGTTGACATCATCTGAGGCACCTGCATGCAGAAGATTTATACGCTCTCTGTGAGGTTTAGGAGTGTTTAATAGCACATGTAATGTTAAGTTCTTCATCAGGGCTGCTTTAATGTTGAAATGAGCCTTCATTCTCTTTGCTCCTTTTCACTGGGAAACCAATCTGGAAATACAGCCTCACTGAAACCATGCATGAACCAGCTGTTTGACAAATAACCTGCCGTGGTACCAAGTGGCAGTAACTAATGTGTCGCATCTGAGGAAAATAGCATTGATTGTGAAAGAGTCATTTACTTCCTATTGAGAAGCGATTTGTTGGCTGTTGTTTCTGCAGAATGTGAAGGATGGTTTCTCGATACTGCAGGTGCAGGTCAGTGGGCGGGAGCGCGCTGCAGATGATGTGTGCCACATCAAAGTTCAAGCCAAAGGTGCTTTAATGATCTGGAAAGGAGGATCATTGAAAAAAAAAAAAGAGTGAAGGGCAATGAATCATTTGCAAAAGAGATGCATCAAGGTGATCGCGCACCAGAACCCTCAGAGCGCGGCTTCTAATCTTTTCCTCTGCCCACGATTACTTGCAGCTCTGAGCATATCACGGGAGGAAGGTGAAAGCAATGTTAGATAATGGCACTATCATGGGAATTACATTAGAACCCTTGAGACTTCAAAAAGGGTTCCTTACAAAAGCAATTATGCAGACTGTTTGTCTCGAAGCTCTTTCATGCCACAACATTGTGTCAATAGCCTTAAAAGTGAAGTGCTAAGTAGGACTCAAGGGGATGTGCAAAATGTCATTGCAAGGTCCCATTTAGGCCTTCCTGTAGTGCAGAGGCTACTTCACAAAGGTGGTAGAAAGAACTAAGTGTGCTGGGAAGCAGAGATTAATTACAGGGCCACATTTAAGATTGACGCAGCCGTTAAAAGCTTCAGTAGATGCACAGTGTGGAGCCCCAGTACTCTGGAATAAACATCTGCATTACACAATGGGACAGCTTCAAGATGAATGACACTGTTCAGCCTTTTAAAAGCCACAAAATTCCAACTCAGATTTCTCTGGCAAGTACCACAGAGCATTTATGATGATTATTATATTACTAATTCCATTCAGCACAACTATTTTTGATGCCAACCTATCAAGATCAGAGTTACCACTGCAAAGGTTAATAATCCCACTTCTCCTGTATTCTATTTATAACCGCTTGTTGTTCATTGTGTACACTGTAATAACAAACTACTTCAAACTGAATAGCGTGCTGCCTCTCACTCACATCCCCTGTTTCATTGCCATTCAGGCATGTCACGACATCTAAAGTGAGGCATTGATGATTAGCGATTAATGCGGTTACAAATAAAGACACAAGGTCTTCTTTTGATTCCATTCCTCTCAAACGATTTCTATTAAAAAAAACTAAAAAAAACTTGAATGTAGGTCTATTCAGTGGTAGAAGGTACACACAGGGCTACAGTTTGAAAGCTTGCAATCTGGAATCAATGTTGAAGGCAATTTGAATCATAAATAATATTGATTTTGCAGAATTTGCATACTGATGGTTCATACGTTAAACTAAGGGCCCCCTCGACTGGCTGCGTCTGATGCCGTTTCGCAAAATAAATTTAGGCCTCCGACTTGTGCAAACACAAGCAAACCACTCATCAGCGGAACGGGAAGGGACACAAGAGATTTACAAAACTTTTGTGCGAGCTAACTGTTCGCAAAAGAATGACATTGAAAGTGAAATAACAGTGTAGTTAAGAGCTTTCATCAAGCAGTTGGCACTGAGCTCGTTTTGGACTCCCACTTAATGCAGAATCTTGCACCCACTCTCCTAAATTGGGATTACATCCAAAACAAATACAGTTTCATTAACCAAAAACTAGAATATATTTTGTATTCTCTCGTTTTTAGATTAGATTGAGTCCCACACCCTTTTTAATCAATTTTATCAATAAACTTTGCATTAAGCATGAATATTCCACCACCCCCCACCCCAGTTTCACCATATATAACTCAATAAAATCAGACAAAAGTGAACATTTATAATACAGCAAGAGCAAATAATCAGAATAAAACAAGCAAAACAGTCGATATCAACCTACACATCCAGTTCCCTGTCTGTCCCTGTTTCCGCCTCTGATCATCCGTCCCCTGTCCATTCAGTAATTTTCAAACATTCATATAAATTTTAATGTTGTCCATATTTCAATTTCCCTATTAAAGTTGTTCCATGATTAACTCATTTGGCCATAACAGACTGAATTTTAGCATTAGCCCATTTTTCTCTTGACTGAATTCCACTGAAATTGTGTTGACTTCCTCTCATTTGAAACAGCTTCTGGATACTACTGGGTTATTTTTGTTTGTTTAGTGTTTTGCCTTAAACATGGTTTGACCCATGTGTTGAAGTCAACCAAGAAACTAACAGCATATAAAAGCCTCCTTTGTCCCGAACACAGTCGGATGGCCTATTTGAGTGCTAGCAGCAACATTTAATTCCTTCTGAGGGATGCAAAAACACAGTGAAAGACTTATTTTTTACTGCATTCTGGTGAAGGAATACAATCACGCAGCAGTAATAAAGGTGTTTTCAGCTGAAAAACATTATACACCACTGTTAATACAGGGCGACACAGCATGTGTCATTGCACACACTTTGCTGAGCCCACCTTGCCCTATCAATCGTTCAGGAGACCTTTTAATCCTGCTGCTTTCCTGTGGCATTGGCTGTTCTCCAGCTGAGAGCTGCAAGTGTTTATTGGCTTTGGTATCAGTAGGATACTTGTGGTGGCCTGCCTCACCTTTAATTCTGAGGTTCCTGCCAAGGCTGCATCAAGTCCCACTTTGACTTCAGCCATCAACTAGAAACTGTGGCCCAGAGACACACTACAATTTTTTTTGTCTCCAGTGAAATAGAGTCTATTGATTGGCCTGTGTCGCTTAACTTAGTTTCAAATTTAAACAAAACATAAAAGGATGATGCATATTTTGTGTCAGGGTTTAAAACACAGCTACTGATGAATAGGGTTGGGTAGTAACAGAGTACATGTAATCTTGGATTACATGATCAGATTACAAAACATAAGTCACTATACTGAGCCCAGATTACGCTGGCTCTATTAAAGCATGTCTGATGTACACAGTTTCTTGTACTTGTGCTGCTCCACAAAAAAAGAACCCTCTGCAAAAATGCATTTTATTTGAGCTGAAAATGTTTTGAGATGTTTCAAGGGGAAATCTGTAATACACTGACTGTGATTTATCATGAATTGTCAATGATATGCCATCAGAGATCAAGGAAACATGGTTGAAATACTTGCTTCTCTGATAACAAGGCTACAACTGCCGCATCCTCCTGTGAAATTTCTAACAATAACAGTTTTAGTTTGCCCATTTCACATTAATCAGAGTTCAAATTAATGCAGAATGTTTGCAGGATGAGTAAGTGTCTGTTTATGAGTTGTAAAAAATCATTAATAATCTTGTAGAAGGTGTAGATGTTTATAGCAGTTAAATTGAACAATATGTTAATGGAGTCTGGTTGCAGTAAGACAGGCAGCCACTGAAAAATGTTCCTGCAGCCTGCCTGAGCTTCCACGAGCCTAAGCAGGAGGGCGTGGGGGGAGACAACTCCCTTCAGCCATAGACTGTATATTAAATAGGGGGATACAGCCTATTTAATATACCATCTATGGCAGCAACTTTCTATCTGGACGTAGTACTCATTTTTGGATGTGTAACTGCTGCATTAGTCCTTTAAAAGAAAGAATAATGTTTGTGGAACTCAAAATTTGTTGTGGCTGCATCTATTTTTTAGTATAAGGTGCATAATTTCTATGCCTGATTTTGTGGTAGTCCAAAAATTATCCAAAAGTAATCAGATCAGATGACATTTTCTTTTGTTATCCAATGGATTAGGTTACTAATCACAAAAAAAGGCCATGTGGTTTGTATTCAGCAACCTGACCCAACCCTGTGAGCTAGCTAAAGTGGGTGAAATTACTAAGGTTTTAAATCCATACATGATGTCAAAGTAAGTGCCCTGATTTAACAAATCATGCTAGAATGATAAATATTGGCACGCTGTTTTGGTATTTACACTAATTGGTCTGATGAAGCGGCCTAATTAAAGGTCAAAACGTCTGAAATTGAAAGGCCCTAACCCTCTTAGTCAATCATATTTCCCAGATTGGCCAAATGAAATTGAGTTAGGGCACATCTGCATCATTATGAGAGATGGCATTTGTAAATATTTGTTTCCTTCCCTGTGAGAGAAAAGAGAGGGAATTTGTTGTCAGCAGATTAGTGCTGAGTCAGGACTCCGGTGAAAGTCTGAGGCAAGGGAGCCGTGTGAGAAAACCCATTAAGGAAAAGTGATTATGCTATTCTGTCTGTTGGGAGACCTGCTTTTACATTGTACGTACCGGATTTGGAGGATTTGAATATAAATCAAAAGATAGGAGAGAGTTCTGTCTGGCGAGTGATGCAGTAAGGTTGGTTATGTGTTGTAAGCGTGCCTCTCTTGTCCAAGTGAGTCATGCAGCTTTCCTTGATTCCCCTAGAACTGAAGTGATTAGACTAACTGGACAAGACACCGATTCACTAACATCACAGCCTGTTCATTGACCTTCTCTGGGATACAGTCCCGTACTAATGGTATATTGGTCTGGTTTAACACAAGTATTGAACACTGACCATCTCGATGCATGCCAACATCACATGTCCTGTCCAGTATGTGATAGTTTCAATGTTTCGTTGAAGTCATGATGCAAATATTTAGTGAAATACTGAAGCCCAAAATACCCTGCTTTTGTTGCAACTTGCAACTGATCTTAAAGGCATAATTCACCCCTTTTTATGTGAATGTCTAGTCAGTGTTGATGAAGACATGAACGGATTCTTCAGTGTGTGCTTTGTTGACCGAGAAAGCTGAGTTCTGCTCCAAAATCTGTGGTTCTACCTACATTCTGTGATGTCACAGTGATGTTGGTGGTATTAAGGAAGAACTACGGACTGTTACGGCTTGGATTTCTAGTCTCCACATCTATTTTTGTCACCCAACAAGTTTACTACAAAGTAGTAGAGGGAGGGTGGTGATACACAGCGACGTCAGAAGCATAGACAGTAGAGGCGGACAGAGCTTTGGGGTCTGAAAAGTAAGCAGGAGACGACTCCACTGGTTGCAACAGGAAGTCAGATTGTATGGAGCCTTATGAGAAAATTACTTAACTGGATTTATGAGTTTATGGTTTCAAACCCTCTTCTATACAGCACGATGTTCATTTTGTTAATTATGGTCCTATTTAGTATAAAATATACAATAAATCAAGGTATGCTTTAGGACAAGTCATTCTCAGTGAGTCCCTTCGGTGCAACAAATATGAATTAAGATTCTGTTACTACATTCCCTATTTCTCACTTAAATCTTTTTCAATTTAGTGACAGTTTAGTTGTAACACAAAAAAGATTGCTACCAGGCGACCACCATTGTGATTCCAATCTCCAACGAAGCTTCAAGGAACTTGGATCAAAATGTCAAACTATGCAGTGCTGACATGGATCAATATTCTGTGTATGTACAATATTCTGTACATTGCCTATTTCTCACTTGTCACAAACACGTTTGAGCATACTGTTCAGCTGTAATACAGGAAAGATCACAACCAGGCACGCCACCATTATGAACAGATGAACCAAATCAAGCACCGCCGAGTCGCAGTATTGAACAAAACAGTTTTCAACACTCATCATCTCAACGTATGACAACATTATTGTCGGAAATCTGATGGTTGATGCTATATGATGCTAATATTTACTGAAATGTTGACGCCTAAATGATCATGTCTTCTGTTGCATCATCATTACATCAAATGGAAATATTGTAGATGGTCCTCTGTCATTCATTCTGACATATTTTGGCATGATCGGAAACTGTGGGATTCAAACTTAAGAGGAATAATTTATGTGGGATAAACTGACAAGCAAAATTATTGCTATCTAAATACTGTATGTCCATGCTCTTGTCTGTACTGTGCATGCTCTGCTTGAAAAAACCAAGATGGCATCCCCATGATGTCAACTCGAGGTTTCAAAACTGTAGCTCACAAGCCAATCGGGTGACATCATGGTGGTTCTGTCAACTAATTCTACTGTCTAGGGTGGCGATAGACAGCGACATGGGCGAGGAAATTGCTGGCTCCCGCTAGCTCCTGCACTTTTGTCACGGCTCCGTGAGTAGGAGAACTGACCACATTTACCCTCAACACTGATTGAACATCCACAAATCACAAACTGCTGAACCAAAAAATGTAAAATGCTTCTTGACTAGTTGTTGGCCCGTTGGTTGGTATGGTCGTTCCATAATGAATCAAGGGATGACATCAAACATCATGCACAATATCTAGGTCATCACTGACATCACATCCCTTCTTTGTAGTATTTTTTAATTACATTGTGATATAATATTCCTTTCATCTCCTTTATGTCATGTACAATATCTTGGAGACCACATATCAGTCTTTTATTTCACTTTGGGGGAATAATGCATGCCATGGCACCTTTTTGCTGTGTTAAATGTAGACTGACATGCCAAGTCCAAAGTCCCCACAGGCATCATTTGTGAATGATGTGTTTCCATTTCTCGTTTTTCACTTGGGTTTGTGTGAGAGATTCAATCGCAAGTTGGAACTGAAACGGTTGAATAGTTACACGGTATTTCCTCCTCAGTTTTGGCGTGTAATTAACCTTCAATCATCGTTTCACTCATCAGTGTCAACTATAATTCTATAAATCAAATGCAGCACCGCAGGGGTCTCCGTATGCGGGAGAAGTCACCTGCTATTTTATTAATAGCTCTTCTGGTGCAGGAAACAGTTAATATGGGTAGGTCCTCCCACGGTGAAAGGCTTTAATATTAGATAGCGTGTACGGCTTGAGCTATTACTTTAAAATACTTCAACTCACAGAACAGAGCAATGAACATCCAACTATATACTCCCAGGAAAATCATGCACTTAATGTCAGAGCAACTATTACATGCATCAACAATCAGGAAAAAAAAAAAAAAAAGTTGAATTAATCTTTAGGACTGGTGCAGCCGAGCCAAATATACAAAATGTCATATAAATGTAATGTATAAAGATATATCAAATGCATTTTGCAACATGTTTCTCTGCAAGGTTGAGAAACTTTTATGGCCCACGTTTTCATCCAAACGCAGTAATACACTGTACGTGAATGAAGATACGATGCATGAATTTATTATGTTGCTGCAAAAAGACTTTAGCGAACAAGCCCACGTAATTGTACCCAGGCATCAATAAGCCACAAAACAAAATGCTGTAATACAGAAAACAAAATGTAAACAAGAAAGCTCTACAGAGACAACTGCTGCAGTCCCCCTCTCCTCCCTCCTCTGCCTCCACACCTGCAATTACCAGCTTAGTTATACATTAGTTCCCATGTTGTGGGAGACCTTGTCATTCCTCTCTTGCCCTTTTAGTAGTTGCTCGCTTTTGAGACTTAATTTGGAGCTGACGTTGAGACTGCCTGCCCACCTGCATGTCCATTAGCTTTTCCCATATACCTGTGGGGGAAGTAATGTTTTTTTTCCCCAAGATAGTATAACCCGTTTTACCCTGCCTCTGATTGGCTTGAAAATGAAAAATTCTTCACAGGGGACATCTAAAATTCACGCGCAGTGAGCTTCTCAGTCATGTATGTCAACATGCATTCATAGCAAACCTGCAGTTCAGGCGTGAGTAGCTATCCAGCTAAGGTTAGCTATTTGTGAAACATCAAAATAAGCCTTACTGAGAAAACTTTGGGCCAAAAATGTGCAGCTCAAACCTTAGTGCTCATAGCTTGCTGTGATAAACCCAGCTAACTGTATTGACCCAGTTTGTTTTTGTTTCCTGTGATTCATTTTTCAATTCAAATGTCACTTGTGGTGATACAATAAGCTGAATCAATTTTCACTAATCACTCTTGATTTTTGGTTTTAACCCAGTTTTTTTCTTTTGAGGATTTTGCCAAAATAAGAATATCTTAAAAAGTCAACACATCCCCGTACCTAAAAGTAATGTATATCAGGTGACGGAAGTGACACAACGAAAGTCATGTACATAATAAGACTTAACTTGAACTTTGAATACCTCCACGCTGACTTTACGTTTCATGATGTCCTCAAACCTCAGTCCCAGTGAATGGCCAGTGATTGTTTGAGCCGTCTCTTCATCCCGCCTCCTCCGAATGTGGACTTTCTTGCTTCTCTAAAAGCAGTTAGGCCTTAATCTCAAGGGCAAACGTGGTGTTTAGAAGACACCGGCTGCTGTATTGTCGGAGTAAAGGCATCTGGTGTTTGTTCAATATGATTGGATGAACACCATTTCGCACTGAAGCCTTTGTCATCTTGCGAAAAAAAAAATATTGACTGGGCAAAGTGTCATAACAGGCATGAAATGTAATCAATAGATTTGTGTACTTGGAAACAAATTGTCCATTTATTTCGTGACGGCACAACTTTCAAAATAATGAATATAAAGAGCAAGAAAATCCATGCAGGGAGGAGGACGGGGTGGATGGCTGGGTCAAAAGATATTATTTTCACCCAGCAACCAAACTCTGGCCTCCTCTACTTGACAAATAGTCAATTTTAATTGTTTTAAATTAGTTATTTTAACCCAAACCATGATGATTTCCTAAATCTACCCATGTAGTTTTGTTGCTTAAACTGAGCCAAACTGAAACTGTTGTCTGAAATATTTCTCAGCAAGGTTTATTTTGAAAGACGTTGGTTATGTCTGGATGGGAACCCTGGACCCATGAGAGCTCTTGAGAGAGAAAATTTTAACCCAAAACATGATCTTTCCCCAACCCCAACCCCAACCCCAACCAAGTGCTTCTTGTCTCTAAACCTAAGAAGATCTTAACCAGCATAGTCACATTATGAAACATAGCTTGTACCAACGTGCACAATGAATAAAGAACTGGTCCAAGAGTTTTGCAAATCTAGGGTTCACATCTAAACACAACCCATATTTATTATTCATAACTTGACCATTGAATGATAACCACAGGGGATTATACATTAGTTTGAAAGTTGAGCTGAGTGTCACGAAAAAAAAATGCTAAATTGATGCTTATGTGCATGAACCTAATGGATTGAAGTTTGTGACTACTTTACAATCTGCTGTGAGACTTTGTTGGAAGTGTTCAGGCGTGGTTTCCTGTAGCTGTGAAGCCTGTTTGTTCCTGTTTCCAGTGTTCCTTCTGGTTCTGACTGAGCTGAGTAAAATCTATTTACAGCAGCTCCATCTGTCTTGAGTCTGCATCTCCTGTTCCACGGTATATTCTGGGACATCATGTCTTATGCCCGCAACGAAAGCAAGAACAAAGTAAACTGAAGGGAACATGTGTTTCCGTCGTGAAATAGGGAAAACACTGTACGTACACGCGTGCTGCTCATTTTGCTGCTTTGCCTTTGTACTGACATTGGACTGTATTTGACCCTCTGAGGAGCAAGGAAATGATTACATCAGAAACTTGGGGGAGGATTGGGGGTCAGCGTGAAGCTTCCTGTATTGTTTCTGGCTCAGCTCTGCTCTGTGTGGTTCGGTTCAACTCTCTCTAATTACCAGATGAAAGAAAAGCAGAGTCCTCTTTGACATTTGACCCTTAAATCACTTACTTAAAGTCCCACCAGCAATTTTCAGCACTGGCTTTTCGTCACTGAAACGGTTAATAATGATCCCAATGCACTCCCTAACCTCCAACCACTCATACACACACACACACAAACACACACCACAAGGGGACTGGCATGCTGCTCGGAGCCACACATTGAGAAATGGCCATAACCCTGGAACAAATAAAGCCACCCAATAGAGAGCTAGCATTTCCCCAACCCAATAATTGCCTCAGAAACTGCATGGAAATAATGAGATTCTGCTGACACAATGCAGCGGCCGGAGTGAATGCAATATATGCTGTATCCAACCTCTCAGCTTGCTTGGCTATGTGTGTGTATGCGTGAGCAGCCGTGTGTATACGCCCAAACATTTATGTATTTGCCATTTGCCTCAACAGGGTAGACAGGTTGAAGAGGTTAAATGGTTTTATTTGCTATTGCCTGTTTGCGCTCCTGAAACTCCTAACTCCATGCTCCTGTAAAATTGCTCTTGTATCATAGCTGTATCTATCCTCTAACCTGAGCAAAGCAAGCAAAAAAAAAAAAAAACTGTTATGGTAACAGATTTAAACCTACTGCTTTTTACAGAGTATTGAGATACAAGCAAGCTGCTACTATGGAGTAGGGTTTGTGAGGGAACTCTGCAAGAAAGACATCAGTGGTCTTCAACAGGGGGGTCCATGCCCCTAAGGGGGTCCTCAGAGCTACTGCAGGGGGAACACCAAATTATTGTTTAATGAAATTAAAATGTCTTAAAATACATTTTAACCTGAATGTGTATTTGTATATGTTATATATGTCGCAGGGGTCTGGGTCAAAGACTGGGTCGGGACCCACAGGTGGGTCACAGGAGATTTTCTTTGGGTCACCCGAGAAAATGAAAGATTAGGGAGGAAATTCTGTAACTTTCAGATATATGCAGTACACCTTTTAAAACACATTTAAAATGTGTTTGTTTCACTGATGAGAAGAGAAATTAAGAACCTGTTAATTCTGTCTTTGTGTCTAGAATTTTATCGTGTGTATAGATTTTCAATACAGCGTCAAGATAATATAGGGTGATGCAGTATTTGGCAGTAAAAATGATCAGGAATGTTCATTTAAGCACATATCAACTCTTCCCAGAATTTAATGATGATGTCATGATCATGATGGTTTGTCATTTTTAAAAAGTGGGTCCCCTGAAAACAAGTTTGAGAAACATAGTCCTAGATAATTATGACCCCTGACCTGAAATGAGAAGAGAATTGTGTAGAAAAAAAATTAAAACATAACATAACATAACCATTATCCGTTATGGCATTATGACATGGTTTGGTTACCTGACCTTCAGACTCAGATCAGAAGAGCAGGAATAATAATAGGAATGTTGCCCCCGTCCTCTCTCCAGGAGATATTTACATAGACAGTGAGGAAGCAGGGCCCTAAAATCACTACTGACCCAAACCACATCCTTCATGAGGAGTATGAGCCTTCAGGCAGAAGGTTCAGGTTACCAAACTGTAAACTGAACAGGTATACATTTTCATTATTCCCACTATCAATCAAACTACTTAACAGTGGGACATGAAATCTGTATATGTGTGTGGGTGTGAGGGGTGTGCAGTATTTTGATGTAGGGCATTTGTTCAGTGTTTTTTGTATAGGACTTTTGTGCAACTTCATGGATTTGGGGCATCATGCAATACTACATGAAAATCTCATTATACATGATAAAATGATAAATTAGCCCTGCATCTTTCTATATAATGTATACGTTGTATCATATATTATATAATTATTTGAGGTGAGGTGTTCATTTTACATTTTAGCTGATAAAATTGTAATTTTTAAACGTCTGATAACCTTAAATTTTTAAAAAATAGACAGCTCTTGTTCTCACCCAAGTAAAATCGACTGGTTTGTGTTCTGAATGTTTCCAGCAAATGTTGACAGATGCAGCTCTGTTTGACTGCGTTCCTGACAGACTTTGGATCACAGTGGGTTGTCCGTGCTGGAATGGGTATTGTTGTAAATCAAACAAGACAGAGCTGTGGATTTTGTTTTTATTTGATTCATTGTAATTAATAAGCCATGCACCATGTGGTTTTGTGCTCAACTCACATAGCAGCTGCTAGACTTCTAGCAAGGTCAGAGAAAAAAATAGTCAGGGACTTCAAATAATTATAAACGCTACCAAGATGGGTCAGATTCTTAGTGAAATCAGCTGAAACGAGCCTGTGTTCACACTCTCCAGGCAAAGTTAGGGTGAGTCGTATGTTAGCCAGTATAAAGAAGCAGGGGGAGATTATTTAGATTATTTTATTTCGGTGACACTGACACTTTTGTCCATAGGGTCCTCCAAAGTCAAAACAATATGAAAGTTCCTTGTAGCAGCTTTAAGCGCTGCCAAATATGGCACACTTGACTGGACGTCTGCATCCAAATCAGAAGATGATGTTGCAATGTTTACTGCTCCATCTGTCTATAAAGCATTTGTGGCTCCAGGGGGCGTTGCCTGCAGTGATGTCACTTTGGTTGGAGCTGAAGAGTTAGGTTACCAGAGCTCGACCGCTCCTCACATGAGGCCGGCAGCTTGAAGCTACAGTAACCACCGCTGACTCACAACAGACCCCAAATCTGACTGAAGCACCAGTTTGACAACAAAGAAGAATGTACAGAATAAAAAATAAAAAAGACAATGCAGCATATCTCGTTCTGCTGCGTTCAGGTTTTATTTGTTGTTTTTGTTACATTCTGACAACGTTGAGTCCGATGCTAAACGGCTGGAGTACTGAAACTACACTTTTGGGGATTTCCATTGGCGCTTTTGGCCGTGCAGAGTCAAACTGTGCCGCGTTAATTTGCATTTCTATTGGCGCTTTCATCATGCTAAGCTGTGCCGAGTCTTGTGTGGGATGGGCCTCCTCTTGATTGGCGCCAGAGCGAGTCTTGTTAAATAACTGCTGATGAAAACCCAACATTTTTTAATTTTTTTTGCTGCTTCATAACAAAAGCCTTTGAATAACTTCACAATGAGAGGTCTTTTATTGTGAAGAGTTCAGAGGGAATGAAATGTTTTACA
>JAJHUR010092466.1:0-22684 GCA_027495735.1 Lutjanus campechanus
CATTAGCTGCAACCCTGTTTTCTGCTGAAACTCCAGGATTGTTTTGTGAACTGAAGATCTTCACCCATCTTCACATCGGCATAGGGTACTCACCCCTATGCCGAGTCAATATTATTGAGTGGACTATTACTCAGCGGTGGAATATCACTTTAAGTGACTGGAATAAATAAAGCTTGTATGTTTATATTAATTTAAAGAGAAAAGATCAGTTGAATTCCTGTATGATTTTTTTTTACAATGTATTTTGGGAATCTTAGAAATCTTAGAATCTGAATGGAGTTACTCAACATTTTGCAGAAAATCAATCTGTGAATATAACAAGATTACTGAGCCTAATGTGATGTAGTGTGGTGTAGCCTATATTATATTCCTATTATAGTCCTGGAAATCATTGACAGTCATATTAAATGTGTTTTAAAAAAATCTGCTAATAAAAATCTGCTATTCGGCGTCTCATCTCATGTTAAAGGACCAGTTATTAGTTATTAGTCTGATATTTTGTAAAGTCATGCTGACTCGTGCTGTAGCTGATCCGTCAATGAAGATACTCAGCATTACTATATTAGATTCTATTTTAGGAAGCAGTGACTTCATACTTTGGAAAAAACATTAGTCATGCTCTGAACCGGATATTTTAAATCTGTCAAGATAAAGAAAGGGAATAAAAAAGGGTGGTTTGAAGCTTACGCAAGAACAAACATGATCACAGCAAACACGAATACAAGAGCTATGTCTCCCCCTGTGTGTCAGATATTGCATTAATCTGCAACTGGGAACTAAATATAGCCTGAAGAAAAGCTTGTAAGCATGAGATTGACAATTAGATGATGAAGTGAGTTGTGCTGTGAAGTCTTATATCACCGAGTTAACCTAAATGTAAACCTGATGCAGCAGTGAAGCTCACAGTGGCTCTGACCCACATTTCTGTTTATCAGGATTGACTGAGTGACATAACATCTACTGGCTGTAGTCAAAAAAAGAAAAATCACACAACACTGACAGTTTGCAAAATACCACAGGCACTTAAACTTTAATAAATATTAAACATTAAGTTCTTTTTCATATGTACAGATATTGTACAGAAAGATCCATAGGTACTTTTGCAGCTGCTGCAAGTCACCAATAATAAAACTTTTAGAAAATAAAATACACTGGCCCTCAAAGCTTCTCTTTGGATACACTTAATACAAACAGGCTTGTCTATTTTATTATTATATTTTTGTATTTTTTGTACATAAATGAATGCATGAGGGACATTGAGCAGCACTGTAGAAAAAAAAGCACCATACTTGAATGACCATTACAAAAGAAAAACAAAAAAACAAAAACTTTTTTTCTCTTCTGTTCTTTTTGTTTGTTTTTCCAGCTATAGCTTAATGAGATATAAAAATATATCATCGCAATTCAGAAAGCACCAAGTGTTTTGGCAATGTCCCTCACCAATTGTTCATACTGTACCTTAACTTCCTGAGAGAGGAGAGACCGCATGCAGTCAGCGAAACATTTGCTTTGGAAAAGGCAGCACAATCAAGCAGTGTAAACTTTAATAATTCAATTAAAACAAAATGAAACTTTCTGATTTTATTGCATTACCATATTGCTATCAGGCCTCCAAAATCTTCAATTTGCAGTGTGAGTAGGATATTCAGAGTGCTGGTCACTTAATTAACATGGAGACATTTTCATCTTATCCTATAGTAGCTGTTATTCAGTTGTTATTATTCATTATTAAAACCTCTGGAAACTCAAGTCCACAACAGCCCTCTAACTATCAAATCCATGGTCTCATGCACGTAATAATAACTTCTAAAAAGTGTCAGAAATCTGTTTTAATTCAAATTCAAAATATTGTCTTTTTTTCCGCTTTCCTGATATTGGTTTTGAATTGGTTGTTCTTGTGCTCAGACATTTATTAGGGAAATTAATAAAAAATTAATAATTAAATTAATAAATTCCACAAACCTAAATAAATCTGCATCAGTTGCTTTGATGTCATGCAACAACATTTCTCTACTCCTGCTGGCTTAATCCACCTGTCTGAGTCTGAACCAACTCATCAACAGGGATCTGAAGATATTATATTAAATCACACTCCTTTGATGAAAGCAGTGATTTTACATCACAGAAATCAATATCAGTTAAAAATGTAAGCAATATTTAGGACATTTTCACTGCTTTACTTTTCCTTCAGGCAGCATTTTCCGACAGGGAACTCAAAATCAGTAATTTTACCTTGTAGAACACAGTCGCTTGTCTACTGCTGCGTCGATCTGCGGAAAGTAGCGTCAGTTTGTAAACAAACTAACTTGTTAAAAACTGAAGTCACACAATAAAACAAACAAACTAAATGACTGAGGCAGTGGCAAAAAAATCTACACAAAATTACAGTTTTTTTCTTTAAATGAAGGATACAGTACATGGCAGCTTCAGTTTCCCGTCAGAAAGTGCTGTCTGATGGTGGTGAAAATATTCTAAATATAGCATACACATAAACTGATGGTGATCTTTTTTTAGGGGGCTAAAATATATTTTGCTGCTGCTCCTGTCTACAATGGCCCACACACAGCAGTAGCTACATTGTTTAGCTTCCATGTTGGGACTTCTGAGGAAGACGTCAATCAAAACTTGTCCGCCGTGGCCACACAGACCTGTTTACACTATTTACAAATGGCAAAATGGGCAATTTTTTAAAAACATGATTTTCTAATAGTTATGAATGTTTAATTTCCACTCTGATCTTTGTGGATGCTCAATGAGAAACTAGACTTTGATATCGCAAATTTTTACTGTGTAAAGCTTGATTTCCAGAGGCTTTAATATCTGTTAACAGGGAAATGAGCTGCAGTCCTGGGCTGTAATATAATATGAAGATGGAGATTTGAATTCTAGGTGGTGGATTTTGTTGCTCCATAAGTGCCAGTAGGGATAATACCATTTTACAAACTTAATTACACCTTATCTACATCATTGAATCCTCAAACAAGACTGTGGGTGGTTTGGGAGATAAACGCTTGGCGTTGTAAAGTGCTGGTCAAACTGGATGCACACTTTTCATCCCTCCTGTTTCTCATTATTGTGTTTATGCAGGCGAGGCGATTTGCTTCAAATCTGCACCAGTCTGTACTCTAAAAGGATTTTCTTTATTCAAAGCAACTGTTCAAACATTTGTCCATGATATTCCCTCTCTGCAACAGTCCTGATTGTCATGATAGTGATATGACAGAGAGTTGTTTTTATTTAATTTAATTTTTTTTTTTTTGTGGAAAAGCCTGATAGAAAGCACCATGGCAGTTCAGAGGGGTTCAAACAGGGCTTTCAAAAGTCTGTAAAGAAAAACATTCATCTCTATAAGAGAAATGAGAAGGCTTGGTCCATCAGGCTGCGTGGCCTCTCTTCATCCTGAGGAGAAAGTTCCGCTTCTCCTCCAGAAGCTCCTGGATGCGTTTGTTCTTGGTTCTCTCTCGGAGGTTGACCCGCCGCTTTGGGATCAAATTGTTCTGGGAGATATCGTTGTCCACACCTACAATCCTGTTATACGTGACGTCGATGGAGTTGGTCTCACTGTTCTCCTCTGGTTTTCGCTGAGGTTGTACAGTAGAGGTGGTGATGGTTGCGATGGTTGGTTTCTCTGTTGTCGGGGCGATGGTGGCGGCAGGAGGTGAGGCTGTGGTCGAGTCCGAGGTCGTCGTGGGAACAGGGATGCTCACGGGGATGTACTCAGACAGGTCCAGCCAGGGTGAAGAAGCAAGGTCAGTCATATCCTCACTGTTGATGGTAGGGATCACCACGGTGAGGCCGTCGTCTAGCACCATGGTGTCACTGACCACTCCCACGTTACTATAGGACACTGTGATGTCATCACCACTGAGAATGCTCCCGCTGGTTACTGTGACATCACCGCTGTTGGTCATTGTAGCATCACTGTATGGATTGGTCCCACTCGGCATGCTGACATCTTCAAAATGAACGGTTCCAGTTGGTGTTAGAACATCATCAAAAGTGCTGGGTGTTGTGACCAAAGCATCATGATACCACAATGGAGTTTCATCAGTAGGTGCTGTATCATTACTGATGTATGTGACATTGATTCGGGACTCAGGGAACGGCATGTCTGCAGCTGTCATAGTGCTGGATGAGATAGTAGAAGAAAAGAACTCTCTATCTGGTTCTGGACTTGTATATGGAGTGGGAGTTGTGGTATAATATGAAGACGTTGTTACAAGTGTTTTCTTTTTTGGATTAGTCTTTTTTACCATGGCCTTATTCTGATTAACCTTGGTCTGAGAGTTCATGGGACTTTTGGACCCTGGTTTTGGATTCTTTTGGGAATTCGTCTTTGTTTGAGTTTGCTTTGTAACTTTTGTCTTTGGTTGAATGTCCTTTTTGGGATTGGACTTTAGTGGGGTCTCCTTTTTCGGTGTGGGTTTTTTCTCAGAAGTAGTCTTCACTGGAGGAGTCTTTTTAACAGTAGTCTTTACAGGGGGAGTCTTTTTGGGAGTTGTGCTTGCCAGTGTCGTCTTTTTGGGAGTTGCTTTTGCTGGTGTAGTCTTTTTGGGAGTTGTTTTTGCTGGTGTAGTCTTTTTGGGAGTTGTGTTTGCTGGTGTAGTCTTTTTGGGAGTTGTGTTTACCAGTGTAGTCTTTTTGGGAGTTGTACTTGCTGGTGTCGTCTTTTTGGGAGTAGTCTTTGCTGGAGTAGTCTTTTTGGGAGCTGTGTTTGCTGGTGTAGTCTTTTTAGGAGTAGTCTTTTTAGGAGTAGTCTTTTTGGGAGCTGTGTTTGTCGGTGTAGTCTTTTCAGGAGTAGTCTTTGCCGGTGTAGTCTTTTTAGGAGTAGTCTTTGCTGGTGTAGTCTTTTTGGGAGTTGTTTTTTCTGGCGTATTGTTTTTTGGATTGATCTTTGGTGGAGTATTCTTTTTTGGAGTAGTGCTTGTTTTCTTTTTGGGATTGACCTTTGGTGGAACATCTTTTCTGGTCGTATTTTTTTGCACAGTTTTCTTTTTTGGATTGATCTTGGGTGGAATCACCTTTTTGGGCTTTTTCTTTGGCAAAATATTCTTTTTGGGCTTGGATTTTAGCGGTGTGTCTGTTTTTGTACTGCTTTCTGTTGGACTGGTCATTGCTGGAAGGTATGTGGTAGTTATCACTGGATTTGTCATGGTTGGACTGGTCGTTGCTGGAAGGTCTGTGGTAGTTATTTCTGTATCGCTCTCTGTTGGATTTGTCATGGTTGTACTGATCATTGCTCGAAGGTCTGTGGTAGTTATTTTTGTACTGCTTTCTGTTGGATTCACCATAGTTGGACTGGTGGTTGCTGGAAGGTGTGAGGTAGTTATCATACCAGATGTCACTGGACTGTTTGTACTGCTCTGTAACTGTGGAACTGTGCTCTCGTCTATGTCTACATGAGCAGTAACACTGGGAGGGATTGTAATAACTGAGGTGGTTGCCATGGAAAAGGTAGTGGGGAGGGCAGAAGCTCTTGTGGCAGCTGGAGTGGTGATCATTTGTGTAGCACTTAATGGAGAAAGGGTGGAGTGAGGAGCAGAGGTAGTGAAGGTAGCAGGATGAGTGGTGGTCCATTGATTGATGGTAGAAGATGAAACAGTGTTGGTGACAGCTTGGGTGGGTTGGATGGTGGTGGTGGTGGTGGTGACTGCTTGGATGGGCTTGATGGTGGTGAAAATGGAGTTGAGGAAGCTGATGGGTGGAGGAGTTGTAACCCTTGGCTGGATGGAGATGGGTCTGGAGGTGGAGTTGGGTAGAAGCTCTGTGATGGTGATGTTGCTGCAGGATTTGCAGCACATGCGCTGGAAGTCCGGTAGAGAGCAGTAGCGCTTCAGCACCTCCATACGACAGAACACTGAGCGGTCTCCATGACAACGCTGGCCTGTCAAGGAGAGAACAGAGAGCTGAGACTGGGCGCAGCCAGGGGTAGAGACCATGAAGAGGTGTGTGTGTGTGTGTGTGTGTGTGTCTGATTGCTGGCATATATGTCTTTGTATGTGAAAGAATGTGCAAATGTTACATTAGCATGAGTCTTTTTGTGCATGTTTGTTTATACATAAAATGTGTGAGTGTTGGTTCCACACCGTGCAGAGTACAGAAGTAAAGCCAGACCATTAGCAGAGGATGCATGAAGAAAGAGGAGAAAAACCCAAACATCAAGAGCAGTCATAAGATTAGTCCAGAGCAACTGAAATGGAAAAAGAAGGGTCGCCAGTCTTGTGTTGTAAATATAACTTTTCTCTTTCAGGTCTGAATTTGTCATCTAAAACATTTGATATCTAATTTTGGTTTCTTCCTACTCATGCAGCTTTGTGTTGCCTTTCTTTCACGTGTCTATCATTTTTGTTACATGGCAACACTTACAATCACCATCACTAATAAATGGTAAATTGATATTTAATTACATTTAAGTTAAAAGTTATTTCACTATTAACCAACACAAAAATGCTAATTAGTAATATTTACTAATTATTCGGGATGTAACGATACTAAAAACTCAGGGTATGATAATACCACTATAAAAAGTCCACAGTATGATATTTATCACGATATAAAAAAAGGAAAAAAGACGACTTGGAAAATATCCCTTTATGAAATAACAAAGCTGATTATCACAGTCCTGTATGATATTGAGACATTATTTTATTGCAATATTGCAGTATTCAATATATTGTTATATCCCTACTAATTATTTCTCACTAATACATAGTAAATATTATTTCCTACATTTACATGTGAACATTAAAACAACTGTTAACTAAGTTTGATTAACAGTTAATTTACCATTTATTAATGATCGCTATTGTTAAGTGTAACCAATTTTAATCCTCTACCACTTGACTTGTACCCTTTTTGTACCATGCCAGTAAAAATAACCGTGTTCTCCTGGCAACATTTTGACATTTTCTCTGACAAAGAATCTAGCCAGTGAACATTCCCGGTGAGAGAAAGATCACACTTTTTAAAACATTTTTATTGATACAACTTTGCTGTTGAGAATGACAGTAACTGAAACAATGAGATGTACGCCCCCCCTGCTCAATATATAGATATATTCTTTTCTTAAGAAAAATAATTCAACTGTATCGAAAGTTACAAGTTCACAGTCACTTTGGTAAAACACTTCATTACTTGGAAATCAACCAATCAATCTGTTTATCGATTGAAAAAAACAAACATGAAGTACATAAATTATATGGGCTGTTTAAATAAAATACATAATTTCCATGATGATGTAAAAACTGGAATGGCACATTAAGTGTCATATGAAACATTTACAAAACATTAATAAAATTTCCCTGATAAATCAAAGTGCATATAGACGCAGTGCACGTAGTCCATCTGAATGTTTCTTCAACGTTAGCCAAACGTTAGCCAGCCCCACGCAGCAGGCCAGTGAAGCCACAAAACAGTTACCCATAGTATAGAATATTATAGAAGAAGATAACAGTCATGAACATTATTAAATACAGTCAACACCAATGTTATATACAGTCGCACTGCTAGATCTGGCTTGGTCTCATACAGTCCAACTCCAGCAGAAGGAAACCTTGGATAGCTCGCTACATAGTCACAACAGAAATATGTGATCACAATACAATGACAAGTCTGAAGTGTTTTTTTTTTCTAGATGCCATATGTGTCGATACCCTAGGCCCTTTGTAAACCCTTCCCAGTAGTCAGACAGTGGGTCCAACATCACCTTGGTAGGTTTGATGGTTGGCGGGTGTGAGTTTGTTAAGTTGGTTTGAAGCTGCCTCTATTCCGAGTGAAACTTTGAATGAGTAAAGCCATCTCTTTCACAGATAAATGCCATTACATTCAATCCAAGATAAGGCATTGTTCATGTGGTTAATGTTCATCAAAAGAAAATGAGATCATCGGACGCTCTCAAATCAAAGTTTATGAGGTATTTCTGTATCTGATCGCAATGTGTAAAAGCCCGAATGATGAAGCTTCCTCACACACGTACATACTCAAACACACACACACACACACACACTCACACACACACACACAGATCCAAACACACTTTCACCGACAAGACTAGTATAACTCATTCAACCACACGTTCATTTACTCACTCATCTATGCTTACACACAAGACACACATGCATCCATGCACATATACACACATACACACACTCACACACATATATATACACATGCATACAGGTGATGGATGCAAATGTGCATGACAAAACGTGATCCTATCCTTAAAGAAAACAAGAAGCGACAGTAAACCACTGATCCATCTGAGAGAATGGAGAGGCAACTAACTGACCAAGTCCTGCATAATATAGGTCTAACCCCTTCCCCCCGAAACACTTTACCATTATTAAATATTCATCTGTATTCATGTAAAATCAATAAAAAAATACACATAACAGTCAAGGATCTAAGCGATCAATAGCAGTCCAAAGGTTTTAGGCAAATAAGCTACAGCTTATTCATGGTAAAACATTATTAATATTATTGTTACTCATATAGATTTAGATTTATAGGTATATATAAATACAAATATATTTATAGATGTATTTGTTTAAAGTCTGCAAGCACAAATAAGCTGCATTTATTGAACTTTAGTATAACAGTCAAAGAGAGGATGGCTGATGATGAGGTGAAATGGGAAGCAACCTCAAGCGGTCAGACAACCCTGTTTTTTTTTGTTTATTTTTTTCAAATTTTTTTTTATTAGCCTTTACTTCAAGATTCCTCACCTCACACTTCCCTTCCCCCAAAAATCAAAAGGTTTACTCATGTCACTTCCTGTCCCTGTGCTGAGTTCCTGTCAATCTGAGAATGGAACGTAGAATGAGACGCCATTCTCATCCCCGAATGGAACCAGGATGTCAGATGAGCACTTTAGCAAAGATGTCCTCATTGTGACAAGATCACATTCACAATAAAGCTTTCATATTTTTTTTTATAACATTATTTTTTCTATATAGATATTTATATACCCTTTCTGTTTATTTTCACACCTGTTTCTCCCCACAATGACAGTGCGCTACAAAAAGAAAAAAGCGCAGCTGCATCTCAGGAGTGGTAACCCATGACAACACGCAGCTAGCTCGCGCAAAACATGGCCGCCAAATGCAGAGGGGTTCCCTCTCACACGTGAACGGCTCTTCGACACGTCTCAGGAGGTGCCAATGAAAACCGGTTCGCCTGCTCGCCACTTCGAAAATCCTTTTCACATCAAATTTTTTGTTGATCTTTTGAGTTTTCGACTGGCCAGCGGTTACAACACAATGCTCCACAAAGGAGAGAGAGAGATAGAGAGAGAGAGACAGAGCAAGAGAGAACCAACTAGCACACACAGGAGCCAGAGACCTCCCCCCCAGTCAGAGCCATCTCAGACACACAGAGAGAGAGGCAACGTCCCCCCCCCCCCAAAAGAGAAGCGAAAGCTTTGCCGCTCGCTCACGGGCGTGGGCACAGGCACGGGGCGTAGGGGAGGGGCGGGTCAGGGGGCCAGCCGGGGCCGGCCCTGCAGAGACAGGAGGACAGAGATGGGCAGGGCCCAGTAGAGGACAGACATGCAGCTGCGGCTGCCGCTGTGGAGACCAGGCTGGGAACTATAGAGGGAGGTTTTACGTGAGGAGATCTTCGGGAAGTTGGGGTTGGGGCGAGACAGCCACTGGATCAGGATGTTGCCGTTCTTGTTGAGGTCTGATGAGCCCTCTGTAGAGAAAAGAGGAGAGAGCGATGGAGGTGGGAAGGGAATTCTTTTAACTTCCCTCCTGACTATAGATCCATTTTTGTAATTTTTAGCTGCAATTTTCAAATTGCACAGTGGATGGCATTGGTGATGCAAGTGGCATTGCTATCTTACACTGGCACAGTTGTCATTTTCCCCACATTTGCAAGATAGCAAATGAACACCTGTCTATGTGCCTATGGGTAAGAGGTCTTAAAATTAAGGTGTGGCCAGGTGTGTTTGGTGTCTTGTGCATAGCTTATTGTATGTGAAAGCACTTGCACCATTTGGACAGGCCTTGCATCTTGCTCTTTTGAACGATGTGCTTTGGATGGCTGTAAGATGAGGCCTTTAGACACCAAAACCTTGAGGAACACCAGTGAAAAATTCATGCGGTCAAAAACTATTGACATTTGGAGATTTCTGTAAGAACTGTATTTTGCTGCATTTTTATGGTGAGCACTTCTGTTCTGGGGATTGCTCAGAGACCCCCTTCTTGTCAGTATATATAGGAGAGCTATAAATCTCAGGTTTCTAGATTGTGGTTGTGATGTTTCATGAGGTTGTGATTATTCTAGAGTTTATTTATAAAGTGAGGTCAAGTTTCAATAAACAGTCTCACTACAACAAAATTGCTACTATGGGGACTAACATCATCACACATGAATGCAATTGGGCTCATTGGATCCACATGAGTCTCAGCTTTCCAGTCATGCAAAAGTTATGCAATTTTAAAATGGTTTAGGGACCGCAGTATGCAGCAGTATGCAAGTTTTTTGCTCAAAACTGCATGAGATTAGCATAAAGTGGGCATGCCTCTAAAGGAGAGACTTTTGGGGACCCATAGAACCAACTGTCATTCAGCTATCTTGAGGTGAGAGGAATATGGACCCCTTTGAAAATGGCCAGTTTCCTGATAAGCTAGCATGATATGGTTGGTACCAATTAGATTCTTTAGGTCTTCTAGTTTAACATAATATGATGTGATATATTTACTTTCGCTATATAACTGAGTATGCTACAGCCTCTGAAAAAGAGTTATGTTGTCCTTTAACACTCACTGGGACATGGATCCATGCGACAGACTCTGATGGTCTCGGGCTTACTGTCCAGACACAGGCCGATGGTGTTGTCTCTGGTGTGGCACAGAGCCTGCCTCTGCTGGTTCCCATTACCACATGTCACTGAGCACTGGAGATACAGGAACCAAAACACAACATAACAAATCACTTGGTAAATAGTTTAAAACAGTACAAAGGTGAACACATGAACATCTTGACTGTTTTTCTAATCATTATTGTTTCACTGGAAGTAGTTAGAGTGAAGATCAGTTTTATATCTTGTCAAAGCTGCCAAGAATCCAGTTCTGAGGAAGTCTTATGATAGTTCAAACACTGAACATCATGCAAAAATACCAGCTGTTGGGCCTCAGTACAAAAATATCAGTACAAGTATTTCCCTGCAAAATACTCCAAATCGGCCAAACACTATTTTCCATTTTCCTGTTTGATTTTTGATTCCTGTTCAGCCAGTGTACCTGTGACCACGGTCCAACTCTCCACTGGGTGGGACAGGCATGTCGGTTGCAGGGTCTACGAGTCTCGGGCCGGTCGTCGTTGCAGTGTTTATTGTGGATGGCTCGCGTGGTGTTGTCGTCTGACGGCTGGACACAGCTGACCGAGCGGACTTGCATCCCCGTCTTTCCACATGGTTTGCTGCAGTTCTGCCATTCCCCTGTCACCCAACTGAAGAACACCGAGGGGAAGAGAGAAACAGGAGTTCTGAGGGCATTCAAAATGTCAAAATGCTGAAGTAAACAATGAAAGAGGAGGGGAAATGGGCCAGCTAGATGTAGCAAAAGCCTATGCCAATGAAATCTTGTTGGTTGAAAAGAGCTAAATTTGGCTTATATAACAGTGGTTTCCCATTGGAAAAGGTGAAGTGTGGAAATATTCGAAATATAGTGCACACTTAAACTGATATGTATGTATGTATATATATATATATATATATATATATATATATATATATATATATATATACATACACACATATATATATAATACATTTTGCTGCTGATCCTGTCCACAGCAGTTTAGCTGTACACTGCTTAGCTTCCTACACAGGGATTCCTGCTGCTTCCCCAAAGTGGAGGTGTGCTGACCACCATTTTCAATAAGGTCAATAAGTACCTCATACAACCCCACTTACAATAATCAGAACTATGATGCACTACTGATCTTACTTTTGTTAGATGATGTTCAGTAAGCCATATTTCTACAGTTGGTGCCATAAATACAATGCATACATGGGTGGAGGGCAGGGCTTCATGTTGCAGTCTCTGGTGTCTCCTCTTGGTTTCATGTTGGATTTGTTACAGAAGCTCTTGTGGACCATCTTACTGTCAACTTTTCTTCTACAACCATATCGCAGGTACTGCTTCCCTACAGTGAAATTTAACA
Organism: Lutjanus campechanus; assembly: GCA_027495735.1. Taxonomy (NCBI): domain Eukaryota; kingdom Metazoa; phylum Chordata; class Actinopteri; order Lutjaniformes; family Lutjanidae; genus Lutjanus; species Lutjanus campechanus. Next base: position 12,169 of record JAJHUR010092466.1, read on the forward strand.
AATGTAAGCACAGAAAAACATAAAGACAGACGTGTAAAATGAGAGAGAGCTTTTTCTTCCTCTACTGTACCTCCACCGCAGGGCTTGGAGCAGTAGGACCATTTCTTTGGAGCCCACTCATAGGCACTGTCCTCCACCAGCATGTTGTTCTGGATGGCAGAGTCACTGTCCATGTTCATCATGTACTTATACGACAAATTCACATCCTCATCTCCGTGTAATTTCATCTACAGATGGAAAAATCATCATGAAATAAGTGAGAAAACCTAATGAAACACTTGTCAGACAAACAGTGATATGTTGAGTGTAAATGCTTTTATATGACCAATTTCAATAATATCAGCATTGATTTTAATGTGTACCATGATGAGAATTCCATGTCTGAGAGGACCAGTGGTCTGCAGTGTCTCCTTGTCGTTTTCATTCTGATACTCCCACTCTACGCCCTTCTCTATGACCGAGTGGGATTCTGGGTAGTCATTTTCCCCATTTAGGAAAAACAGTCCTGAAGCCACGTTCTTTACAGCTATAGATAGATGAGAAATATGCAATTTATTTCTCCAATATAGTTCAGGTTATTCAAAGTAAGGTTTTATGTCAGTGTATTAACTTCAGTAGATGGCAGTCGAAACACCCCAGGTAGGAGAAGCACCAGCACGGCAGCTAAAAAATGAACTGCTGTGGACAGGGTCAGCAATAAGATGTATTTTAGCAACTTAAAAAAAAGGGGTCTACCCAAAACAACAATATCACTTTAGGTGTATGCTATATTTAGAATATTTTCACTGCTTTACGTAGCTGTCAGATAGCTCTTACTGACGGGAAGCCACAGTTATTTAAGCCAAATACTGCTGTCTCCAAACCAACCAAACTAGGTGAAATCAGGCATTTTACCCTGCAGAACATGTCCTGTAAGTTGCTGTTCAAACACTGCCTCAATCTGTTATTTTGTTTGTGTTATTGTGTAACTTCTGTGTTTTAAAAGGATAGTTTGGATTCACCAAAGTCACACAATAGAACAAACTAACTAACCAATTGAGGCAGCAGTAGACCAGCAACTTCCGTGTTCAGTGAGGTAAAATGACTGATTTCACTTATGGAGTTTGGTTGGCTTGGAGAGGACAATATTTGGCTACAAAAACACCTGTTTCAAATCAGAAAAGGCACAGCACAGGAAAGCATTGAAAATATTCTAAATATAGTGTACACTTTTTTTTTTGTTTTTGCTGATGCTGTCCACAGCAGTTCATTGCTTAGCTTTCGTGCTGGTGCTCTGCTTCTCCAAACTGGCGGCGTGCTGACTGCAGCTAATACACCGACTATCGATAAATGCCTCATACAACCCCACATCAAATGATCTGAATTTCTTTAATTACCCCTGTACCACACACATGCACACACTGAAAAGTAAAACAAGCAGTGTAGAATGTACACTACCTAAAGTGTGCGACGTTGCTTTCAGTTCTTGGATCAGCAAGTGTCTTGCTCCTCTGGGGATTTCGAGAACTTTGAGGAAACCTGAAAGGAAACACACATCTGGTTCATGACTCCAACATCATCAAAAGCTCATTTTACAGTTTCCTGACTAAAGAGGCCCAGCTAATCCAGTAAAGAGCTCTTACTCATTTCAACCATGTATCCCTGCTCGCTAGTTAAAACCCCTTATAGTCGTGACTATTCTCATCCAGGGTAAACCTCCTGGTTCTGGGAATTTCTAACTGTGATGTAGGTCTGTCCCCCGACATCAAGAGTTAGATAATAAATATAAGCTTGAGTGGGGTTCGATGTAACCTTTTGGCAATGCTAGACTCACACGGAAACATGTCAACTCAGCTCTCACTGAGGTTTAAACATTGTTACAAATCTTCCTCTAGAGGGCGATGTTTAGCTGAAAATGACCAAATGTGGTGGAGAAGCACCATGTCCAGCTATTTATCCTGCACTAACCAGCATGATAGACAGCTGCAGCACTGATGGACCCAAGTCAAGTCTGTAATACATGTAGATGAGGGTTATTCTGACTGTTTACCTTGTTTCCTGGCTGTTCGTGTGATGGTGTCTTTGAAGGTTTTGCAGCTGGAGTTGTCTCCTCCACACACCCCACACTTGTCCTCCTGCTTTGAGGAGCCGACCGCTCCGTCGCAGCCCACTTTCTGTTCATGAGGACATGGAAAGTTTAACACACAGTAGATCTGAAACAGCTGTCTTTGCTCTCACACACATATGACGTCACTCACCTCACACTCCCCACGCACACACACACTGTGAGGGTCCTTGTATGAACAGCGTGTGCCGTCCAGGACCATTCTCTGCATGAAGACCACGTCGCGTGTCTCCTTGGACTGGCAGTGCAGGTGGCAGCGTTTGTTAGCTGTGAGACAAAAACAAACACGCAAAAGATGACCCAATTCCTCAAGCAGTCGTGGCACATTTTGATGATTTCATCTTTACAACAAACATGTGATTATTATTTATTTTCTGAATGGGCCCTCAATGAGTCAGCATGACACTCTATCTCATTGTGTCTGTCTGTGTGAGTCATACTACAACTACACAAGCCTCCAGAGACAAAACCTGGCAGTTCATCCCAGTGAGAATGAACACTCCTACTTCATCACGTTTATTACAGATGGACATAATCCAGAGACCTTGTCTCATGGTGCTTTGACACTAATAAACAGGTGGCAGACGTGCTACTGTAGAATTGTTACAATATGTGGAGAAAACACACTTTTCTCAGGTTGAACTGAGAACACACAGAAACAACATATGAATTCTCTTCATATTCTCTTCTTGTGAAGTATGCTGTGATAATCTATTGGGCCTGTGTACTAGTGAGTCACACTGTAGAGGTAGATTTATAATATATTTATAGATTTATGTATACCTCAAAAACAGAATATGTCTATATTAACCACTCAACCCAAGTAGCTATACATCATTACATAATTAAACATCCTCTGTGACAGTGGTTCCCAAACATTTTCCTTAGGGGAGCCCTTTTCTATCATAAACTGATGACCCCTGACTAAGTGACATATTTTATGGACATTTTATATTACATTCAATGCAGAGCTATGACAGAATAGAACAACTGATAAACATTATTTGGCGATAGGTTAGAATATTGCATCAGAGATGTTTTTTTAGGAACTTCTTCACTTGGCCAGAGTTCCATTAGCTCTTTGGTTGTTTTAACTGCATGCTTTTCTAATGCAGGATGAGGCTGTTTAGCAGAGTGAAGGCTGTGTGAACATAGCTGTGTTCAGAGCTTCACTGTGTCCTTATCCCGTGAGATTTTATTGTTTCTAAGTGTATGTCTTATATAATAACCTAAACTTTAAAAGTTTCATTTAGTTTTGCTTATAGAAAGGAATGAAATGCTAAGACATAGACCAACTGTTTTCTTAGAAGAAGGCCTTAAGACCTCCCATGAAGCTTTTGCGACCCCTAGTGGGGGGTGGAGTTGGAGATGTGTGTTTTTAGTGATAAGCAGATTGTTAAGACAACTTATTTATCATATTGAATGATTTACTGTATGTTCAATGGTCTTCAAGGGCGATAAAGATTTTAAAGCATGAAGTAGAGCAGAGGTTAGTTTTTTCTAAGCCACTGACCGTTTACAAGATAGAAAATGTATGCCCCTTGAAATAATTTGATGTAGCCTATTTTTAACACCTCTACTTAGTTATGTGAAAAAACAACACAAGAGAAATTTAGAGAAAAGTTACAGATTGTTAGATATAGTATGTAATCTATGAGCTTTTCACTGACCCCCTGGCAAAATGCCACTGACCCTTATTGGAGAACCATTGCTCCAGAGTAGCAGTTTAACTACTGGCAGCAGTAGCAGTTAAACATTTTAGCCAGCCTGTATTTATATTTTCCATGCAGCAGCTGCGGCACCAACAAGACAGACTGTTCATTAGCTGCTGATACATTTTCCGTGTTGCAGTTCACATTTCAACATGCAAATAAAAGTACAGTGCAGATAAATTCAAAAAATATCACCTTAACTTTTGAGACCCTGAAAATTAGATTTTGAGGTGTTCAGGAGGTCCATTATTAATAAAATGTTAATTAAAAGGTCCTATATTCTGGACACTGCTCCACGAGGAGTCTGAGGGGACATCTGATCACATCTGTGTGAAAACCCTGAAAACAGGTAACAATCTGATCAAATGTAATCGACCAAAGGGCTGAATGAATCTCCTTAAACAGCTGCTTAGACAGCCACACTCACAGGCTGCCTTACGTTTCATGTTTCTTTGCTCAAGAGTAATTTACAGTATATCTGTTGACTTGGGAAAAGAGCCAAATAGAGACAAAAAAGCAACAGTGTGTCAAACGTCTCTAAACAAATACTACAATTTCACACTCGGAGCAGAAACACTCTTTTTCTCTCCTCACACTATCTGGAACTCAGGAGATGACAGACCATGAATGGAATTCAATTTCACCTCCCTGTTCACTTTTCTCTCTCTCTCTCTCTCTCTCTCTCTCTCTCTCTCTCTCTCACACACACACACACACACCCACACACACACACACACACACACACCCACACACATCTGTACTAGCACACTAACACACACTCACGGAAAAGTAATTTGAGACTGAGAAAGCCTCAATGAAAAATATGGCATTTAGAAATGATAAGAACGGAGAAAAACAATTTAGCAAGGCCCTTCATAGCGAAGTGTGCGTAGCGAGACCTCCGATTAGATACAGAGACAGCTCAGCACTTTTCTGTAGGGCTGCCCTTTAGTTGGATGATAATTTAATACCGATCAGGACGGCGGTGACACCTCCACTTAGAGAGAGGGTGGGCCTGACAACCGCACACATGTGCATACATCTTGAAACTTCTTAATAATGTAAAGAAGTTTTAGCTATTAAATGGAGGATGTGAATCTAATTCATATGAGCCAACTGATACATGGACGGAGAAGAATGTGGAGGAGGAGGAGGAGGAGGGGGATAGTGTGGTTCAAATGACATCAACGATTGGGTGGTGAAAGAGAAGACACCAAGTTCAAAGAAGATTGTTTTTAAAGAGATTTTCAAAGAAATGGTGTGTTTTTATGGGAGGGCGTAGTCGTAGCTCAAAGCTGTACTCAGCAGGACAGCCAGATGTCGATGACCATAACAGAACGCAACCTATATATAAAACCAAACCGCATTCAAGAATTATGTGTTTGCTTCCTCTTTTTTGGTTTTCATTTGTTTTTAAAACTTCCACTGTGTATCATCACTTAGAGTTTTTCTCATTCTCAGGCTGGCGTCCTTTGTTCTGACAGCCTGTTTCTGTGTCTGTCGGGAGTAAACACTCACAGTCTGGGTGTTCATAAGGCAGCCAGTGGTGCTTGTTGCTGTGGAGTTCAAAGCGTGGGTCCCAAGCATGGCATTGCTCTTCTCGCGGGTCGCTGTAGAGATCCTCGCACTCGTTGGTGTTGCACATCTGGAACTGATAAGTTGCCCCTACGCAGGTGCGGCCACCATTGGCTGGTCTGAGAGGGGTGTGGGGTAGAGGATGCATACATCATTCAAAATGTGTGTTGTGTTTCACTTCTGATATTCATTTGCTTTTACTGAAAACTCAAAACTGGACATGGTAAAGTTAATACTCATACAAATTATCTTGCTTTATGTTAAAGTGAAAGCTCACCGAAATTAAAAAATACATATTTTTCCTGCTATTTATCCCAGATTGTTTTGGTGTGATTAGCAGAGTTTTGGAGCTATCAGCTGTAGATTTGTCTGCTTTGTTGTGAGCAGTTTCACATGGGAACTATTGTCTTTTTACTGAACTATAGCATTCAACCATATCACTCTGCTAGCTAGCTAAGTGTAGCTGACATTACAGCTCACCTGAGGAGGATGCCATTAATATTTACATCCCATTCTCTTGTGAGCCATAAGTAGATGTGTGCTTCTTTTGAAATGTTGATACAGCTGGTGGGTGTAGTTCGGGAGACAGAGAATAATTCCTATTTTCAAGCCGAGTGCCATTTAGTTCCATTTTATTCCTGAGAAGGCAGACACCTCTACAGCTGATATCTCAAAAACTCTGCAACTCACACCAAAGCAATCTAGATGGACAAAAAGCACTACAAGCCAGAGGAAAAATATAGATTTTTATATTTTTGGGTAAGCAAATTGCCTCTCAAGAACTCATATCGAGGTTTGTTTGCTAATAAAAAAAAATTAGAGCTTGAGCTGAATTTGGCACAATTAACACACTGAAAACTTGCACTTACAAACACATTTACAAACTGGAAAACACAGTTTCATACCTAGGATTGTCACAGTCGCGTGTGCGGAACTGTACTCCTCCTCCACAGGTGCGGGAGCACTGGCCAAACTCACTCCACGAACCCCAGTTTCCATCTTGCTTTATGATGTCTGGGGTCAACCAGATGCAGTGACCTTTAAAGCAATGCTGCAACAGGCCAAGAGCACAGGACATGTTTTCTGAGTGCATACAGTTAAATGACTCTTCTTCAACTGAAGACTGTACTGCATGTTGAAGGACCAGTGTGTGAAGGATTTAGTGGGGTCTAGCGGTGAGCTTGCATGTTGCCTCACCCTACCCTTTCAAACATGGGGAGAAATGTGCAAAGCCCTATCTAGAGCCAGTTTCTGGTTGTCTGTTCTGGGCTACTGTAGAAACATGGTGGTGCAACCTGGCGCCAACTGAAGATATAAACGTCTCTTATAGGGTCGGGGTCATTTCATTTAATTATACAATAATGAAAACATACTTATCAATTGTATGTACAATTTCTGTCATATTCTGCAAATACATTTCTGTAAATCTTACACACTGGACCTTTAAAGTAAAAAAAAAGTGTATAAATACCTTTCCATTCCCACACATGGTGCCATCGATGGGCGGTCCTTTCTTGGTCTTGCAGAAGAAGGGATTGTCTGGGTGGCTACACCACAGCTGCTTACATGGGTCAAATGTGCGATACTGCAGGGCACAGAGAGAGACTCCCTCTTACATTTAAAAGCCCTAACATACAGTGCACACACTGGGTAACAGACTGACCTTCAATAATACAAGTCAACCATCATGAGACAACTGGAGTGAGACTAGACACTGAAAATAGGAAATAAGAATAGAGATGAGAAGAGAAAGGTCACCACAACAAGAACCACAACAGTATTAAAACCAACAATAACAACACCGACCCTGCACTGTGTCACTGCACTGTACACTACGCTCCACTGAGAAACACACAGCCATTCATGCAAACTAAACCAAAGGATGAGAGAGAGAGAGAGAGAGACAGGACTCTCAGAATGAGACAGCCCGTGGTTTAATTGGAGCACAAGGGAGGTCAGAGATCAGAGGGCGACAGGTTAAAAGGCCAAAAGGTGAGGTCTCTAAAAATGCCCCTGGACACAGATCAAGGACCAATTTCTCTGATATGAGCCATTGATGAGGATACCACCAAACCGATCGGCAGCCCAGTGTCTGAGGGGCCGTGCCCTCCTCCCTCCTTTCCACAGACTTCCCTGCCCACCCTGACCCCAGGGGACCTCTGCAGGTCAGAGGGCGAGTCACAATCAATGGCTAGACTGTGGTAGGTAATCACCAATGACATCAGACTGGAGGATCCTAAAAGCTGAAGTGAAACATGGAAAAACAGCCTCTGTTCTGGCTCAGCCGTCTCTCCCTGGATGGGAAAGACATCTTTCCAACCTTTTCCACTCGTTTATAGCCGTGAGTGTGCCAATATAATGAGGCTCTTCCTGCCAGCGCTGTCGTGATTTAACACAGATTTGCAGGGAAAGAGTCAGGGTATGGTACGGTTCAGCTGTTGAACTGCACCACAGTCACTGATGCAGTAGAGTCACAGTGTTTTTAAGGATTTTTTTTATAGCCACTTTCTCTTGAAATGAGCGTTTTAGAATCCTGCAGACTAACGTCGAAATGACGATGGGTAGAACAGAGAAACAAAGTACAGTAAAAAAGAAAAGTAAGGAGCAACATTACAAACGATTACAACTTCAGAGGACAAATAGAAAAAAAAAAAGAAAATCTGAGAAAAACAAATGACGGGCCACATGTCTTCCGGGAGGTGGGGTTACCTTACCTGCGTTCCTGACTGGCCCGCCTTTTGTAGCTGAGGGGAATGGGTTTGACAAGAGAATAGAGGGTAATCTAGCAATGTGTGCAAAGCCCCTGAACAAGCCCCTTGTCAATCAAGCAACAGCCTCCCAACAGCGTGCCACAGTGGCTTCACAGTCATAGAGTGGGTGAGGGTGACGGGGGGAGGTAAGATGGCTGGCAAGATGCTGAAGCTGGGTGAAGCTCATCTACTGTGTGGTGTTTGTGTTTACAGAAATACTGTTTGTGACAGGTTCATGTAAAGGCACTGTGGTATCAAGGTAAGTGTTATTTTAATATATATTACCATAATTAACATTAATAACAGAAAAAAGAAAAAGCTATAAAAGCCAATTACCTGCTTTTAAGCAAGATGCCAATCCCACCAGTGGCCGGGAGAGGAAAGCAGAGGACATCAGAAGAATGTGAATAGTTGTGTATGTGTGACTCTTTTATTACAGTGTTGATCAGATAGATGTCAGTGCTGCGTTCAATTCAGAAAACCTTCAGAGCTCAGGGGTTCCCATAAAAATGTATCTTCCACAGTGAAAGTCAGCTAATTCTAATTTAATTGAACAGACTGAATTTAAAGTGACTTTACCCCAACTCGCAAAAGTGCTAAGCTTGACTGATGGCAACTGTTGTATAAGTTTCAGTATCTTCATGCAGTTAGGTAGTGTTAGTAAACTCTAGCTATGTTAGTCAAGTGACTATGGATCAGACTATATGGGGATCTCTTACCGCGGTGCACATCGTGTAGCCCACACCGAAGTCAAAGCGACACTGTTCGTTCATGGAGTAGTGCAAACCAGGAAGCTGAGGCAGTGACGGCCAGTTGTGGTCAAAGGGGTCGTCACGGAGACAGTCATAGGAACTGCAAGAGGAGTCAAAAATGTTTGATAAAATGTTACTTCATTCATTGATTTTCTTCCATTTATTCATGTCATTGTGGAGAATTAAAACCAGGGCTGCAATGGTTATTTTCATTTTTCATTAATCTGATCATTATTTACTTTATGAATAATCTGCAAAATATCACCATCAGTCCAAATGTACTATCAGAAAAGGTTAAGAAAAAGAGCAAATATTTACATTTGAAAAGTTGTTGCTCCTTTTTGCAACCATCGCTTAAATTAAAATTGTTTTTGATTAATAGTCAACTAATCAATTAAACAACTATTTATTATCATCTCTGCCAGGTGTTGGCCTGAAGGGGATCATGTAAGCACTTGCATGTGTGCATGCGTGATCGATGAACATGCATCTTGTCCGGGGCTAATCTATATTTCTTCTAGACCCATCAGCATATCTCTTTTGTGCACGGTCACGACTGTATGCTGAAAGACCACTGTGATTCAGAATTCTTGAAAAATCTTTTTTATGGCTCCACGGCAGGTCATCCCATTTTGCGAACGTGATCTCTCAAGGACGAATTTCTTCAAATTTGACATAAATGACCACTTAGACTGAAGGATGAACTGATAAAATTTTGGTGGTCAAAGGTCAAGGTCACTGTGACCTCACAAGGCCCGTTTTTGGCCTAATTATGACAAAGCTTCACACAGATGTCAACAGGAAACTAGAAGCACTGGAGAGTACGTTACATAATGAATTTAATTGTAATCTGTTACAGTTACTGAGAGAAAAGGTTATTAAATTACAGTTAAAAATATTCTTCTTGTAAATATTCTTTTCAGGTTGTCTTTATGAGTGTTTATAACTGTTGTCATTTCTTGTCAATTGGTCAATTTATAATGCAAAGTTGACATTGTTTGGTAACCTTAACCCTCACTTTGCATCAGAAATGATACAACTGACACTTTATGACAATAGTCATAAAGATTCATACAGACTACCTCATGTTTGTGGCAGGTATTATGTCATGGTTATGAATTTGTGATGATTATGTGTACCCATTCAAATATATTATACATATCAGCTATCAGCCATAGTATTCAGTATTCACTTGTACACTTTGTATGTCATAACTTACTCACTCAGCCTAAAATATTGACTTTTAAAAACTTGTATAATCAAATCCTAGTATGAGTCACAGTGTGTGTGTGTGTGTGTGTGTGTGTGTGTGTGTGTGTCTCACTGAAGGTAGCGTCCCAGCTCTTGCATGCTACATCTGGACCAGTGAAAGCGGTGGAAGGCAGCTTGCACCAGTGGCGCCATGATGCTGCCCATGTGCACCTCATCTCCACAGCGGTTCCCCTGACCATCGTGCTCCATCCCCAGCCTGCCCAGAGACAGACAGAGGAAGAGACAGACAGATAGAGAGAGAGAAGTACAGAGAGAGACAGAAAGGAAGTGAAGGGAGAGGAGATGAACCAGTGGAGACAGATTGGGAACATGTGGGAGGGAGAAGAAGAACAAAGTGAGGGAGGTAGCGGC
>JAJHUR010092467.1:0-12653 GCA_027495735.1 Lutjanus campechanus
CACTCACAGGTCTTCCAAATAATATTTTTTGTCGATCCCCTCTTCATCGTCGTTTTCTTTGTTGATTTCTCTTTCTTTCTTTCTGTTTGTCTGTCTGTGTCCCTGTCACGCAGTCTGTGTCACTCTGTCCATGTGACTGTCTGTAGCTCTCCCTCTGTGTCTCTGTCTCTCTCTGTTCAGACTGTTCCTGCGTATGAATATGGAATATATAAATAATAACTAATTTAAAAAAATCATAGCCGCGGGAAAACAAGACTGCGAAATGTATCACTTGGCACCTGGTGACCTATGTGCGGTCTATGTGACCGCTGTGTTGGTCAGAGGTATAAATGCTCAGAAATCTTTTGTGTTTTATTTAAGCACCTTATAAGCTTTAAAAAAACGTACAAAGCACATATTTAGGAAAAGTCACAGAATGAGAGGCTTGTAGTTTTATTTTAAATAAAGTTATTTGGATTATAAAAACCCAAACGGTCTGTCAAACCGTCTTGGCGGTCGTTAAGTCATAATTTTTAATTAGTCACGGTAATACCATATACAGCGGTAAAATGTGGAGACGGTATGAAGGTATCAAAATTTGGATACCGCCCAACCCTACCTGACGCAGCACAGCATCTCCCTTTTTAAAACCGAAATAATTCCTCACCGTTGACGTGCTTCGAGAATAAAGTCTCAGTTGAGTCAGTTTCTGACTGTTCTGTCCAGCAACTGATCATTGTGCAACAGGTTAAGGTGCAGCATAAAAAGTTGATGCAGTGGAGTGGCCCGTTCTCTCTCTCCCTCCCTCTGTCTCTCTCCTCTCTCTCGTCACGCGACCACTTTTTTTTTTTACGTGGCCACCTCGTAATCGCACACGTTGTGATTAGAAAATCATGTTTTATCATATCGCGATATTATCGCAAATGCAGCCCTACTTTTGACCATGTCGATAAATTTATCTTCCAGAAGCCTATTTCTTCTTTTCAGCATTTGAATCCCATTTTTCAGCGTGCTCATCTTCCACTGTTAACAAATGTATCAGAATCCCATCAAGTCTGGTTGAGAATTCAGACTTTACAGTGTTTATTGCCATCAGTTTTTTTTCTTTAGCTCCACTAAGGTCACTGCCACTTTGTCCCTGTGTTTCCGTGCTAACGCTAGCCTTTGTGCTAATGGTAGCCTCTTTGCTGACTTTATGCTCCATGTGCCCCAAAGACAGTAAACTTTTCTTGTGTCTATGTTTTCCCTTGATCTTTGCTCAACTTTCCAAAATTTGGCATCACCACTTTGAGAATGGAAGTTGCCTACACTTTCAAGAGGAGCTTTAAGGTTTATATTAGCATTCATGCAAGATTGTAGTGGAGCAGGGTTAAATGTAGCTTACTAGCTCATGGCCATAACTGGAAGTACAGATTGGCTGTTTCTAAATTTCTATTGCTGTTCTTGTGTTTACATTTTCCCAGGCAAAGTCACAGTGAGTAGTACATTAGCAAGTTAAAAGCAGGCAATTATTTTCATAATTTTATTTTTGATGGTATATATTATGGTTATGATGGTGGAAACACTATGGCTTTTGTCCACAGGGGCCTTTAAAATAAACAAAATATAAAAGTTCCTTCTAGTAGCTTTAAGGGGCACATGGGGCAAGTTGGAGAAGCAGTTTTCTGCTGAAGAAATAGATGAGCTTGTGCGCAAAATCAGGGGATGCTGGACTGACCCACTTACAAAGAGATGCAGGTGGAATGGGAGTACCTGATATATACATTGCAAAATTTTGGCTTGGGGGAAAAATGTATTAAATGGGTCAAGGTGTTACACTCGGCACTGTGGGCAGCTGTTGTTACAAACGGTATTACATCCCCCTTCTTCAGTCTGGGTTGTGGGACTAGGCAGGGTGATCCTCTGTCTCCACTGCTCTTTACCTTGTTTGTGGAACCTCTAGCAGTGTCAGTCAGAAATGATGTGAGGATTAAAGGTGCGCTGGCAGGAGGCAGGGAGCATAAATTGTTTTTATATGCGGACGATATTTGGGTGCTATTATCAAGCCCAGACTCCTCGATTCCAGGTATAAGACATCTCAGGTTATAGAATCAACTGGCAAAAATCGGAGGTAATGCCTGTCTCCCTGGGTTGTTCCCCTGCTGACATTGGTACATTTCCATTCATCTCTGATGGCTGCCATCAGAGATGAAATATTTAGGTATAAGACTGACAACAGATCTTCAAGAGATTGAAAAATAAATACAGTTAAAATGATGGTATCTTCAAAGATTAATTATATTTCTATGATGCTCCCTTTAAATTTCCCTGGGTCAGTGCTCAAGCAGTACAATGAGATAGTTAAGGACTACCTGTGGAACAGGAAAACTCCCCGAATTAGCCTGACCAAGCTGTTTACTATTAGAGGGAAAGGTGGACTGGCATTGCCCAATATAGAACTGTATCATATGTACATGTAAACACTGGACAAGGAGTGGTTCACATCTAGGCTGGATGGAAATAGAGGAGTCGCTTACATCCTCTTTTAGTTTTATTGCTGCTTTGTCTCAAAAACCATCACAATCATCTCCTGAAAGTGACACTAGTCCACTACTTCAGCATTCTCATGAAGTTTGGAATAGAGTCCACAAAATTCTTGGCTTGTCTCAATATAAACAAGGTTATTCATCTATATGGGAAAATCCTGCCATTAAGATATGAAAGAAAACAGTGTGCTGGAGGGCATGGCACAATAAGGGTTTAGCCACAATTGATGATTTATTTGGGGAGGGAGTGTTTTACTCTTATCAAGAGCTAAAGTCTATGGGCTACAAGACAGGACCGAATGAAAATATACTGCAGAGATTTTTAAAGTGATACTCCACTTTATATGATAATCCATTCAGTATGTACTCACCACTATGCCGATGTGATGATGGGTGAAGGTCTTCTGTTCACAAAACAATCCTGCAACATTAAAAATTAACCGCAAAAGACGCCATGTTTTTAGCCGAAATGTCAGTTCTAGCATGTAGCCGGTAGGATGTAAACATGGCCTCGATCTCGCGAGACTTCCGCACGTGCGTCCATTAAGGCATATACGAAGTCTCGTGTAAAGTCATGGCGTAAATGGCGTCTTTTGTGATTAATTTTTAAATTCTGATGCCAAAATGTGCGCGCAGCCCTTCGATTACGCCGGCTGTAAAAGGGTCTATAATGTCAAGAATAAAGTTGAAATGTCTCCTCTGGTTCATCCCTAATACTCTTCCGTACCTCAAAGTTTGTGAGATAAAAGAGCAAGAATATTTTTATCACTGTCTTTTCTTGACTGTTAGTGTTCCCCAATTCTTCCGGGCTGTGGGTAATAAGTGGGCTACAATATTTCTTTCTTCCTCTCTTTTAATTTTCACCAACACAGCAAAACAGTACAACAGCACAAGACACTCCCTGTGCATCACTCATACCTGAAGCCACAAAACAAGGGCAGGCACAAGTGGGTAACGATAACCACACAATTAAAATGAATGGTTAAATTTTAATGTTGCGGCTCATGGACACTTGGATTACACCACGTGAGCAGAATGGAGACATTTTGTGTTTGTTTTGTGTTCTTTTTTTAACGTTGTATCCATGGTCACCATTCACTGTCATTGTACTGGATGAGGCTGCTACCCTGTTTCTCCTAAAACTCCAGTATCACTTTAAAACTCTCACAAAATGTGCAATCATCTTCTGTATTTTATAAAATGCCAGCAGCTACTTTGTATGGTAAAAGTGAAAGTCTGAGAACAATATGGCAAAGGGATCTGAATATAGAGTTTGAACAAGAGACCTGGGAGAATATAGTCCATAACATGGGGTGGCCAGTACGGGACAGTAAAAGTAAATTTATACATTATAAAATAATTCACAGATATTATTGGACTCCAATCAGACTTCAGAGACTTGGTCTAGCTGAAAGCAATGAGTGCTGGAAATGTAAGAATTCTAAAGGTACTTTTTTACACCTCATGTGGGACTGCTCGCTGATTTCCCCTTTTTGGACCCGAATGGTTGGGACAGTTGAGGAGTGGTTGGACCAGCCCTTGCCAAGGACACCACGATTCTGTCTTCTTGGAGATAAATCTGTTCTGCCAGCTGGACTTACAAAGGCACAGTTTGGGCTAGCTCTCACAGGCTTTCTTACTGCAGCTAGGATTATACTGCGGAACTGGAAAAATACAAGTGTACCTTGTTATAAGGACTGGATTGAGCTCATGACTGTTACAACTTCATATGAGTTATTGTTGGCTAAAATGAGGGACTCTATGTCAAAATTTACTGAAATGTGGGGTAGCCACTAAGTAGTATGTGAAAAGTCATAACATATATCATGTTGAGTTTTGTGTGTTATGTAGGGAGGAGTGGGTTATTATGACCTGTAATGCTGTGCTGGGGGTTTTGCTTCTTTTTTTTTTCCCCTTGGTATGTGTTTTAGGGTTTTTGTTTTTTTTGTTTTTGTTCATTACCTGTGGACTATCAGATGAATGTATATTTGGCACTGTAATGTGCAGGTTATTTTTTTGTGAGGAAAACAATAAAAGATTTAAATGACAAAAAAAAAGAGAGCGATGCAGTGACTTTGAAAGTAATGGGACAGCTGGCTTAAGTGTCAAAATCATCTGACAGGAGATTACAGAGCCTGGTCCTTGGCTGATGTACCCTCTCTACTGGGGCTGGGGTGGAGAGGAAAAAAACAAAAACAAGAAAATCACAGATTCTGCATTTTAATTACTGAAATTGAAAGCTCATTTCGATTTTTAATTTAGAATTGAAATTATTACACCCCTAGCAACAACTTACAAGTCTGGGGGTTAAGTGCCTTGCTAAGTCCTGTAGGTCTTGAATGAAGGGGGAAGAGAGTGCATATATTATTAATTTCCCCTATTTATCCCATCCAGTCTATCTTAAGACTTGAACTGGTGACTTTTTGGTCACTTCTAGCCAGTGGAGAAGTGGAGTAAGTGGAACATAGTTGGATATTTATTCTTTAACACGTTTATGTGTCATGCTGTGTAAACTCAGAGGCTCCTAACGTCCCTGAGGTCAAACACATGAGTTTCTGTGTACCTCTCCACTCAAAAATTATCCTGTTTTTCCTCGTTCTATTCCCAACCAACAAGCATCCCCACTGTATCCTCCTTTTTTCACATTTTCCTCCTAATATGTGGCCAGTTATTTTCGCTAAGCCTGGAAAGCCATCCTCTTGCTGGAACAACTGACAATTTTCCTGTATATTCACAAAGCAAAATCTTATAACCTCTATTTTGGACATGGTAACTAGTGTTGTTCCGATACCATTTTTTGGCCCCCGATACCGATTCCGATACCCGGCTGTGCAGTATCGGCCGATGCCGATACCGTATCGATACCACGCCATTTGAAAAAACAAAATATAAGAGCACTCCTCATTCTTCTCCACCTCTTGGGTCAGTGCACTCTTTGCAAGCTTCCATAGTTCTTCATGCTGGTGAGAGTGAGACATGGGCTAGATTCACATGAATGTGCATTAATAATAATATGTGCATTTGTAATAAAGCAAGGTGCAACATCTGGACATCTAAAAGTTTTTTTTCCCTTGGCGATATTACCAGAGGTTGTGGTGAACGCACAATTAAGAGAGGGAGGGAGGGAGAGACAGACAGACAGATAGGCAGGCAGAGAGACAGACAGAGAGAGAGAGAGAGACAGACAGAGGAGGGAGAGGGAGAGAGAGCATGCCTGTGTGCGCGCGCGCGCGCACACGGCGAGCTTACTGCGGCTATAATTAATTGATTAATAAGAACAAAGCACCATGAATTCAAACTCTTCCGACCCTTAATGCACTAGATTCATACTTTTCCAAATTACTTCTGTGTTAAATACTGTCAGAGATGCAGCATACGGACGGATTTACCTCCCATCAGCTGGCAGTAATGAAATGCGCTAAACGCTAAAATCTCCCGAAGAATCCAATCCAAACATAGGTGAATGAAAGGTTGTTTTTAAAATAAATATATAATTCTAATTTGTGATCACTGACTTTATTAAGCCGACTGCATCTAACACAGCGACACGCAGCATGCAGAGACGCTGTAACGTCTGACCGCAAACAAAGTAAGTGATCCGTGTCAGCTTAATATCATGACTTCAAAAGCACCAAATTACTTGCCTTAACGAATTTCGTTATAATAAAATATGAAGAATTGTAAAATATAATTTATATGAGGCTGTTCTGTCAGTCAATATTGTTCATTATTGATAGTGCTGAAATTACACTTTATGCCTAAAATAATTGATACCTTGATAATACACTACCTACCAGCCTTAGGGTGGAGCAGCCATTCACTACATGATGTGTTGCGAAATGCACACACATTAATGTGGCGGCTGCGGAGCCGTTTTAGTTCCACCTCTCGCAACTTTCACACCGCAAATCTTGCATGTAGCTGTTGTACTGGCTGGAGTTTCTATGTCGAAATATTTCCAAATCGCCGACATTTTCTCTCCTGTGGCAAGCTGGTTTGTTTTTCCTCAACATGAAAAAGCGTCCGCTGCGGGCCAATAGGATAGCTTGGCTCGGCACTCTGAACACGTGTGATCACAGCAGTGAGTGTCGGGCGAGAGAAAGACACAAGGCGCTGCGTACTAGTATCGGTAAATGGCATCGGCGCCTTATTTGTTAGTACTCGCGGATACCGATGCCAGCGTTTTAGTGCCGTATCGGGGCCCCTCCCGATACTAGTATCGGTATCGGTGCAACACTAATGGTAACCTCAAAAAAAAAAAAAAAAAAACCCTGGTCAATTCCCACAATCTTTTCATGAATCAGAATTAGCTGACAACAGACCTCAGAGACCTGAGCGGGGTTTGACAGCTCCTTCTTCTTTGTTGGTCTGCAGGTGTTCCTGGCTTGCAAAACAGAGGAGTTTGACTTTGATATGGACGGAGAGAAGGCTCCTATTTGCTACAAGGAAATCACTACGGCTCTCCGACAGTGGATTCTTCCTACATTTGTGAGTCAATTCTTTACTTAGCTTAAAACAGCAATAACACATAGAAAACATAGTGAACTACAAGTTGATTTACACCTATTTACATTTATCATATGTGCAACACTGACCTAACAATATGGTTATTTGTGCAGTAATTCCACTGTTTAGCAATAATAATAATTAATTAGTTTCATTACTTCATTCATTAGGGCAATACACTGGTACACTGGCATCATTACTGCATTTATGTATTTATACTGTACATTTAAACCAACTTATACTGTTTTTCATAATACTTGCATCCTAACACTTATTCCCCAACTCAGCATTATTGTTGTTTTTACACTACTATGTGTACCACTGTTGTATTGTTATATACACTCACCAGCCACTTCATTAGGTACACCTTGCTAGTACCGGGTTCAACCCCCTTTTGCCTCCAGAACTGCCTTAATTCTTCATGGCATAGATTTCAACAAGGTGCTGGAAACATTCCTCAGAGATTTTGGTCCATATTTACATGATAGCATTATGCAGTTCCTGCGGATTTGTTGGCTGCACATTTGTGATACAAATCTCTACCGCACATCCCACATCCCAAAGGTGCTCAATTGAATTGAGATCTGGTGACTGTGGAGGCCACTGGAGTACAGTGAACATATTGTCAAAGTTCAAGAAACCAGTTTGAGATGATTTGACCTTTGTGACATGGCGCGTTATCCTGCTGGAAGTAGCCATCAGAAGATGTGCACACTGTGGACATAAAGGGATGGACATGTTCAGCAACAATACTCTGGTAGGCTGTGGCTTTTAAACGATGCTCAGTTGGTACTAAGGGGCCCAAAGCATGCCAAGAATGCTTTTTTTGAGGAAAATCAGCATCTCTACCTTATCAGGGGAGAGCCGATTCCTTTTCTCATCAAGGATGTTTGACACTGCACTAAAGAGTCTCTCACTGTCCACTGAGGTGCAGGGGGCACAGAGAAATTTGGTTGCAACAGCAGCCAGTGAGGGGAACTGTGTAGCATGTGTTTTCCAGTAGTCTAGTGGATTGCTTGTCCTAGGGATGGTTTGCTCTGAGAGGTAGGTCTGCACCTGGACATCTGCTGATGTGGTACTCACGGACTGGGCCTCTGACTGACACTCTTCTAAGATTTCCTGTAAGACGCTGCCCAGGCTGCTTCTTGCTTCTTGACGAGGTGCCTTGCTCACAGGCTCTGCTGCCTCTGGCTCTTTACTGGCGGCCCTGTTCTCCTTTATCTTAATCACCTCCTGGATGAGGGATTCCTTGGCGAGCCTCAGGTTATCTGACTTTGTGAAATATCTAAAAAAAGATAAATGTAAGAAGTACCCACAATTAAAATAATGTAAGGCAGGACACCACATAGCACAGCAGTTAAATCAGGGAACTGCCTTACATCTACTTAACTGAATAAAAATCATCTAACCATTAATAGAGCTAAATCTAAATTTAAGGAAAAAAATAGACATTGGCTTTAATAATTTATACTGGTGGTGACTTACATGATATAAAATAAAAATGATTATCATAGCATTCAAATGGTACATTTACTGTACTTGCCTGTCTTTGTATCTTTGATCCACTAAAGTGGCGATGCTGTACAGTGGCTCCTTTTCTACGTCAGCAAAGCGGGTCTCCACTGCCTCTAGGAGAGTACTTTTCATGGTTCTGACACCCTGGTCAGTGGTTTGCTCCCGAGACAGGACACGTCTGAGGGCTGTCGAGAGACTGATTGGATGGATAAATGGTTTACTTGGAACAATATAAAATAAAATAAAAATTGTACGTTCTTTAATAAGAAAAAATGTAGAAAGTAAAAGGGGCGGCTGTGGCTCAGTGGTAGAGCAGGTCGTCTCCCAATTGGAAGGTTGGTGGTTCGATTCCCGGCTCCTCTGGTCTACGTGTCAAAGTATCCTTGGGCAAGACATTGCTCCCGGTGTATGAATGTGTGTGAATGATTTCTGATGCACAGGTTGGGTCTTTGTAGAAGAAGCCACCTGTGTCATTAGTGTGTGAATGGGGTGAATGTGACTTGTAGTTGTCAAAGCACTTTGAGTAGTCTCTGACTAGAAAAGCGCAAAATAAATACAGTCCATTTACCATAAAACTCAAAACTAACCTATAATAGCAGGGATTACATCCGTCTCCTTGCTCACATCCCTGGTCAGTTCTTCAAAGGGAGCTAACACTTCAGCTAGGGGTGTCAACGTTTACAATATTTTCTACACGTGTAAACGGGACTTCTAACCGATGTGTACCCGGTTACACGTCAGAGATTTATTATCTTTTTCTATCGCAGTTGTGCTCTATAACCACTAGAGAGCTCTGTCTCCATTCAAATAACTCCTAATCCCATTAAATCAAAGCCATTCCAGTAGTTATCAGACAAAAACGTTTATTCAGTGAACAGAACTTAAAAAGTAGACAACACATCTCGCCATTTTAAACTCAAAGTGCAAAGTGCATCCCTCTCTCGCAACGGGAGCTGCGTCTGAATTAATACATCTCAGTAAAAGTAAACTGGAATTGGCGAGAGAAAACAACTCAAAAAGAAGCTAAAGTAAAATGAAGTGAGAGGAAAAAACTTAAACAACACGCAACAATATAGGCTAAAATAACAAGCCAATAACAGTCTGTTTTCAGCTGCACATTTGCGCATGGAGAGGATGAGCACCGTGCTCTTCTCAGTTCCTCCGCAGCCTATTCTACACAGCAGCGGTCTTGCCTTTAAGTGGTCTCGCTGATCTGAAAAAACACAATAACAAAAACAACAACCTAAGTTTTTATTATTATTATTGTTATTATTACTAATGGCCAAGAACGACATTTTACCGGTATGCAAAATAAATCACCGAATGCAAATAGAATAGCCTAACTCGGATAAAAACTGATGAAAATTAAATTAGTATGGGTAATAGTATAATAGGCCTAGTGCAAGAGAAAAATAATTGTATAATAATTCATTACCTGGGCAGGTTTTTGTTGAGGAAGATGAGCTTATTCACGTTGTCTGGTAGTATCCTGGAGCGTAGCTTGGACACCACTTGGCCTGCTGTGGAGAAAACTCTCTCGGATGACACCGAAGTTGCCGGTATGGAGAGGAACTTTCTGGCCAATCTTGACATGATGGGGTATTGCAGTTCATGGGCTCTCCACCACACAAGGGGGTCTGTCTGAAGAGGAATGGCCGGGTCGGAGAGGTACTGCTCTAATTCAGATTCGGTGTCCTCCTCGTCCTCTTCCGCACAATAGGATGCTCCAAACAGAAAAGCCATGACATTAGTCTCCGTTTTCTTCCCTTTTTTTGCATCTGGTTCCCGATCTTCACCTTGTCTCTCCTCCTCCTCTTCATCCGGTCTCGCTCTCGCCTTTTCTTTTTCCACTTCAAATATTCCCACCATGTGCGCCTTTGCCGCAACTCGTACTTCAGGTGAGAGGAACCTCAGCTTTTTATGCTGGGGGTCGAGGACTGCAGCCACCACAGCAGGCGTTGATGCCGTCTCGATGTCAAAAGGCAGGAATCTTTTGTGGAGTGAGTCTCGTACCGTGTTCACAAAAGTTCTGATCCTGCCATCGCTTCTGCTTGTTGCCTGCAGATGTTCTTTCATGAGGTCACACACCACCGGGTACACATCTGAGAGTGAGACCGCTTCCTCGGCACACAAGGCTGTGGTAGCCACCTCCTAGGCTTTCAGTACCGGCTCGATCTCCTCCATCATCCTCCAGTAGTCATCTCTCAGCTCTAGGTTGCGCGCATCCCCGAGTTTAGTGACAGAGCGATCGAACAGCACAGCAGTGATCGCCCAACGTTGTTCCAGCAGCTGCGCAAACATGTTATAAATAGAATTCCACCGGGTCTTGCAGCACTGAATGAGTGCATGTTCCTTGTCGGGAAACATTTGTTTTTGCTTTGCACGGAGAGCTTGCGTCGCGATGGTGCTATGGTGGAAGTGCGCTACCAACTTGCTGCTGGCTCCCACGACGCGCTCCAGAATCGGGACAGCTTTGAACCCATCCTGTATCACCAGCTGAAGAGTATGGGCAAAGCAGCAGACAGACTCCCACTCACAGGCCTGGTTGGCTTTGACGATATTTGCTCCATTATCGTGAACACACGCACTCACCCAGTCACTCTCCAACTCCCACTCCGCCACAACACGTTTTAACTCCTTCTCGAGGTTTTCTCCTGTGTGCCTCTCCTCCAGATTTTGCGTAGCTAGTACATACGCTTGCATCTTCCACTTCTTGTCGAGGAAGCGACAGGTCATATATGCCGTTGTGCTCAACGAGGTCCAATAGTCAGTCGTTAATGCTACATAAAGAGCTTGCTTCACTTGGTGTTTTATTTTTGCGGAGCAATCCTGCCACACAGTGCTCCGCTTGTTCGCCGCCATCGCGTCCCCGAGTCAACTTGAAGTGACGCGACGCCACTGGCTGTGGCCGCGGGTTTTTTAAAAATTTATCAACGTAACATTGCGCCCGATGCATCTATTATGTATGCAAATAACTGCACTAGTGGGAACATTTAAGTGTATAGTTAGTTAATGTTATTATCTGAAGCTTTCAGGCAACATTGTCACCCCTATATTGGTGAGAAATGAACGAGGAGGAAAAAATTACGTGTGCACAGTTATTGATTTTTCTAAACGGTTATGATTTGTTATCCGTGTACCTGTTTACACGTGTAGACGTTGACACCCCTAACTTCAGCTGTCCTCTCCATCAGGGTCCACTGGTTAGCTGTCAGTGTGGCAGGGAGGTTGTGGTCAGCTGCATAGACACTGAGAGCCCGCTTTTGCTCCAGAATGCTCTGTAGCATGTAGAGGCTGCTGTTCCATTGAACCTGCACATCCTGCTGCAGGCACTTGACTGCTATCTTCAGATCAATCTGGATATCTTCCAGACGTGAATAGGCCAAAGGAGAATGTTTGAAATGACATATAATCTTCCTGGCGTTAGCCAGTGTGTCTGTGACACTGCGCTGAGAGCAGACCCTCGTGCACGACAAGTTGAAGCGTGTGCGCGACACAGCCCATACTCGGTACTCCCATGTCATCCATGGCCTTCTTCATATTTCGCGCATTGTCACACAAAATTACATGGACCCGTTGCTTTTCTATTCCCCAACTGTTCAGCATCCCCTCGATCACCTGTTTCACACGCTTTGCCGTATGAGATCTGCAAAAGTGTCGTGCATGCAAGGTCACACATTGTAAATTGAAAGTGGAGTCAACCCATTGTGCAGTACAGCTAAGCAGTGACACCGGACAAACAGACAAACTCCATATGTCTGTGGTAAACCCAAAAGCAGGCACCTCTGATGTAAGGACTAGCAGGTGGTCACCAGTGTTGGGGCTAGTTACTCAAAAAAGTAATATATTACATATTACATATTACTCTCAAAAATAGTAATGCCTTACTTTACTTTATTACTCCCCGGAGAAAGTAACTAGTTATATTACTAGTTATATTACTAGTTACATTTTTTTTCTTAATTACTCTATAATTGCCTGAGATGCATCAGATGGAGGGAGAACAGACAAAGGAGGAGTGTTCTTTAGGGTCTTTATTACGCCAACAACAGACTGCCACTGTCTAGCACAAATAAGTACAAACAACTGTACTTGTGCAATCTAGTACAAACAAGTATTAACTTTTTA
>JAJHUR010092468.1:8459-19049 GCA_027495735.1 Lutjanus campechanus
TCCCATTGTCATTCAAGTTTAGCGAGATTTGAGAAAATATATAAAAAAAGAAAACCATCAATGAAGGTTCAACCCACGAGCAGTGCAGTGCCTCTGAGAAGGAGAATGGATGGATTGTTCCTCAAGTGCTGCAGAATGATCCGCTTTTATAACACGTTCACGGAGAATACTCAATTCTGATTGGCCGGAAGGTGTCCGTTATCTTCAGATAACCATGTGGCTCTGGCATGGAGGCTTCATAACCTTTTAAAATTTATTCTTATAGCTGAAAGGCGAATGGTATCGGCTGATATCCTGCTGTGTAGTTCTTAAAGGAATGGTTCAATATCTTGAAAAATATGCTGATTCGATTTTTTTTTGGCAACAGTTAGATTGAGAAGAATGATACCACTGTTCAGTAGAAAACTCCAGCTAGCAGCCGGTTAGCTTAGCTTAGCATAAAGGCTGTAAATAAGGAGAAACAGCTTCTTAAACTTTGTTGAGCAATGAATCATTTTTACTCTTCAGTTTTCGCACAAATTAAACAAAAAGGTAGAACGTGTTAATTAATGATCTTTAAGTAGCTGGTCTGGCTGTTTTAATCTGTTTATGCTAAGCTGACCGGCTGCTAGCTGTAGTTTTCTATTGTCCGTGCACAGGCTCGGGGAGTAATGGATTACATGTAATGGAATTACGTAACAACATCACAGTACAGTGCAAGTTCTGCCTTCCAGATGTGAAAATGCTGTCATCATCAGCATCTAATGTAAAGGAGCATCTTTGTGTAGCTAACGTTAGCTGCACAGAAGCACAGTTAGCTAGCTGACCTGTCAGTACACTTGAAAAATATATCGGGACTGTAGGTTATGATGCTCGTGACCGGGATGCCGTGGTTTGGTGTGTAGACTTTTAATTGCGCAATATCACACGAGAGGGCGTGCAGTTGTACTTTATATCAGCACTGCCGCCTCACGCCATGCTGATATTCAGTACAACAGCACGACCCTGAGTGAGATACTGCTTTTCTACAATAGCTTTATCAGCAGCATTTATTAGTTAACGGTAATAAGGAGCAAATGATGATTTCTTTGTTTATTTATTCATTTGTCTGCCTCTGCTCGGTCGTCTTAACAGACTGAATGTCCAAGTTTAAATTTTTGGGATTAACAAAGTCTGAGATCTGTTCAATCTGTTCAGTTTGTGTAAAATGCATAAATGAACATTTACATACTTCCATCATTAAGGGATAAAGTAAAGCAACAGCCAGGTGGTACTGGCAAAATAAATACCGACAGGTCGCTCACCAGGGAGTTAGCGTTTGTTTAGGTCACAAAGCTCACATAGCTTCTTTTTAAATTTACTTTCCCTCTCAGTCAGTCTGCTATTTCAATCTGTCTTATCTGCTGTTATCAAAGTGAGTCAGCTGACAGGAACAGACCAAATAAAAATAGAATAAACTAAAGTTTCCTGTTTAAGTGGCAGTTTGATGGACCCTTTATGACCTATTTCTGTGATGTAATGTTCGTGACGATTGTTATAACGCCTGTAAAGCAGAGTGATAATCGTGGAATATACCTCTTGTCCAGATTAAATTACTTCCGAACTAACTGTCGTATAAACGTGCATAATTATTGCTGTTAATCTAAATGTGCAAATGTGCCACAAAGGAAGAAATAGCTGGAGGAATGAACAGACAAAGTTAACCCTAACCCTAACCGTACACGTTTTAAAGTGGTATCAACCTTCTCATCCAACTAAGACAGCAAATATACATATTTTCCATAATGTCGAACTGTTCCTTTACATTTTTACTGCTGGCGAGCTGCCATGGTCCTGTGTGAGTGAGATAATCCACTGTGACAACTGTGCTTACACACAAATAACACTGCAGAAGCAAACCTGTAGACAATAAGCCTCTGCAGAACACTTTACGTCTCAACAATTGTGCTGCAAATACCGGATTATCTCCTTTAAAAATCATCCGTTTCACAGAGCGAGCCGCTACGCCTGCGATGCTACGGCGCGTGTTACCAGGCCGAGGGTTCGGACGTGGCCTCGCCTCTCTCGTTGAATACACAGGAGCGTGACCTTCTGCGAAACATGGTGGCCCCGGGGCCTTTCCTCCTGGTGATACGCAGATAAATGTCAGAGTGGAGGAACCTCGGGTAGGAGTCCTTTTTCATCAGGCTGTAGACTTTCGTCTGGGCCGCGTCGAAACAGCTCCTCGTGGGCTGTGCTACGTTCTTCTTGATCGCCATCTTGGTGTTATAGTCGATGTTGACCTGAGTGAAAGGAGACAAACAGAACAGCTGCTGTGAAGTCATATCAACTATAAAGAGTAAATCTGGATCTATAGTGATGCACACTTCAGTGTATTAGCTAACAGGGTCAGCAAAAAATGTTGTTTTAGCTATTTGAAAAAGGTCCACTGAAAAATTATCTATATCTGTTTAAGTTCACGCTCTATTTAGAATATTTTCTCCACTTTTCTTGGCCGTTAAACAGCCTTTTCTGATGGGAAACTGCAGTTTCATGAGCCAAATATCACTGTCTCCAAACCTACCAAACTCCAGAGGAAAAATCAGTAATTTTACCTCACAGAACACAGGAGCTGTTGGTCTACCGCTGCCTTGATCTGTCAGTTTGTTTGTGTTGTTGTGTGACTTTGCTGAAACCGAACTGTCTTTTTAAAACGCGGGAGTCACACAGTAACGCCAACTGACCAAGAAGATCGTGGCAGCTGTAAGTCATCAACTCCAGTGTTCTGCAAGGTGAAATGATTGATTACGCCCATGGAGTTTGGTTGATATGGAGGGAGCGATGCGGACGGGAAATAAATATTCTGAAGAGAGCGTACAGGGTAAACTCTGCAGCTCGGGGTTTCTGTCACATTACAACAATAACAAAAGCTGTAGTTTGTTGATGTCGTGAAGTGGCGTGGGATCATGGGAGTTGTAGTCTTCATCTTTAAACAGTCACCAGAGCTTTGTTACATTTGCTTACACGCGCTCTCTCGACGTATCTTGTGTTTTCAAGGAAGCTAAAGCAACCTCCGTTACCTCGAATAAAATTCTGATTTCTCTGGTTTTCAACATTATTGGAAACATTTGGGATAATTCAAGTACACGATATTTATTTCAATATTTATTTTATTGTCCTTTGTAATGACCATCATTACTTTAATGAATTTTGCTGGCGTCTTGATTATTATTGTTTTTGCTCCTGTTGTTGTTGTTGTTATTATTATAAATGATGATGGTTACCATGGTGATGATGGTAGTAATAATGACAATGATAATATTTATGAAATGATGCAGTTAGTATTGTCTTTATTACTATTATTATTAATATTATCACTGATTTTATTGTTTATTTTTACTATTATATTTTTTTTTTCCGTTTTTGCTTGTTGGTTTTTTAAGTTGCTCTTTTTTCTTCTTCTTTTTCATCTCACTTTAACTTTCCCCTTAATGTTTAGAACAGCACAGTAACAGAACACGGGCTAAATATGCAGAAGGGCCTTGCAGATTTTTTTTTTTTTTTCGTTTGTCAACTGTGAATATGTCAGATGGTGACGATAAAAAAAGGGGAAACCCGAAAATCACCACAGCAACACACACACACACAGCTCTCAAAATACTCATGCATGTGAAACTGCACCACCGATATTAAAGGTTACATTGGTTTACATCCTGAGCTCCCTGCAAATCACTCGAGCTGGTGCGCATTCTCATGTTTACTGCAGCATGCAAACAAAAAAAAACTATCTCTCTTGTTTACACATATTCATCTTCCACTGAAAGTGTGTGGGTGACGCTCTCTCCGGTTCTGCAGAGGGATGTCAAAACCTCAAACCAGACAGCAGACGTCTTTTGTTTAACGGTCAGATCTGCTGCAGGGCCTGACAGCGGGAGCGGATGGTGGTCGCATCCGTCCTCGCAAAGGGGAATGGAAACCTTTGAAACCGCTGCCGTCTCCCACAGAAATGCCCCGACCCGCTTTGCAGCGGTGCATGCACTAGATGCGTGACCTCAGCGAGCTGCTCCTAACGATTTTTTCCCACAAAGGTCAACCTGCTGCAGGCTCATGACGACGCAGCGCTTCAGATTTTTACCCGCTGTTGTTTCTCTCATGTTGACATAAATGTTTTAAGAGCCCTCGTTGACAAATAAACGCGTTTTTGTTTCGAGCTTTTATCCTGTTTTTGCTTCGTACAGTTTATGATGAATAAACATGCGGAGCCTCACCTCTTTAGGGGCGTCCGATTCAATAAAAACTGTATAAATATATTTGGCTTTGGACAGCAGCTTCGTCTCAGAATCGATGGTCTTGTACTCCTCACAGGCCAACCAGAACTCGATGTTCTCCTCGCTGAACTCTGTCCTGAGGAACTGAGAGAACGTTTCCACCCCATCTGATGACAGACACAGAGGAACACTGTTAGTCACTGGAGTGACACAATACAGAGATGGACTGTGTCAAGTTCCTCGTCCCAAAATCTCTAAAATGACAGTCTTACAAATAAAGGTGCTAACTAGAACCGTAAAGTCCCAACATATAAGATTAAACCTCAAACCATCTGTGAACAGTTTCTTCCAACCACCCCCCCTATGAGGTTCTACAAAGAACTCTTCCATGGTGCAATGGTTCCAACCAGAGACCTCCAGAGAATTTTCCACCTTTTACACTTTTAGAAATAAAGCTTTCAAAAGGGTTCTTCCTGAAGACCTAAAGTTCTACCCAGAACCATTTGCTTCTGAAGAACCTTTGTTTGAAGTAGGTGTTTGTCAAGTACTCACTCTAAGAGTAAGGGTTCCATCAAGAACCCTTTTTATCCAAAGAACCCTCTTAGGAAGACAGAGCTGAAATGCTCGTTTCGTCTGTTTCGTCAAGTTCGGTTGTTTGTACCATAAGAAAAACCTCTGGGGTGGGTTCTTCATAAAACTCTTGGAATATAAAAAAAGGTTCTCAGTAGAACCCCTGAGTGAGTTCTTGTTGGCACCCTTACAATGTGGAAAAAGTTCTGGATAGAACCTCCAGAGAGTGTTCTCACTGGAACCATTACGTTACAGAAGGGTTCTATGTCGAAGCTCTTACAGAAGGTTCTAGGTGAAACCTTTCATAGATGGTTCTAGGCATATCCCTTTACAGTGGGTTCTAGGTAGAACTCCCTGAAAAGGATCTAAGGCGAATCTTAGGAACCGAAAAAGGGGTTCTCCTATGGGAAAAAGCTGAACAACCCTTTATGGTTCTAGTCGCCACCCTTATGTAAGGGTGCTAACAAGAGCCCACGCAGGGGGGTTCTACCAAAAATGGTACAAAGAACCCCGACAAAAGTTCTTCAAGGATTCCAGTAATAATTCTTGAAGAATTCTTTTTTTTCCCTGATGGGTTCTTTGGGTGAAAATGGTTCTGAATGAAGCCCTCTATTTAAAAAAAAAAGAGTTCTTCAGAACAAATGGGTAGAACTTCAGCCCTTCAGGAGGAACCCTTTTGGAACCCTTATCTCTCAGAGTGTACAGTAACTGTATACAAACCTTTCGCAGTTTAAATGTATGTTAAGATTATCACCTTCGTTAAATGTGATTGGTCAGATTAACCCAGATGAGACACACACACACACACACACACACACAGAGAGAGAGAGAGAACCTTACAGTGCAGCAGGTTCTCCTGTGATTATGAGGAAGTTGCACAGTTTCTGTATTACACTCTGTGCTAACAAACATTAAAAGATGTAGTGAAACTCGTCTGCTGCCTCCGTTAACTGTTTATTGCCTCTTAGAACCTCTCGGCAGTTTAAATTTAAATGGATCAAACTGTTTGACAGCAGAAGAAACTGTTCTGGACGTCGGTTTGACACATTTCTGGAGAAGTTCGGGGGGCATCACACTGACCTGAGTGCTTTAGCAGTTCTTCAAAGGAGTCGCTCCATTGCAAAGCTGCCTCTGGTGAGATACTGCAAAAAAAAAAATCAGAGATGCGGTCAGCTCTTCCTTAATGATGCTGCAAAAAAAAAATGTTTTGGATTCTCATGAGACATCCAGCTTGACGCCACGTTTCCAGAAGTGTGCAATGAGTCATGGAGGCTGCTGGGAGCCGAGCTTATTAATGAATAATACTTGTCAAAAGCAACATTGGCTGTATATGAAATGAATGGATCCTCACTTGCTTGGTGTCGTATTTGTCTTTTTATGGGGACTGACGTTTTCATGAGAGCCCGACTTGGTGAGAAAAAGGCTTAGTCGGCTCTTCCTCTCCTTGTCTTTCTGTCTGCGAGCAGAGGAAGAAAAAATACATCAGGTTCCACAAACTGTGACACCGCTCACCAAATCAGCAACTTATCAGAGAAATTTACGCCTTAACAGACGAAAGTGGTTCGCGTGACACACCATGAATTACAACATCTTTGTGGTACAGGTCACATATGGAAGCAGCTTTTAAAAACCTACCAGCTTTTAGTGCCCTTGAATCACACTCAGACTTCACATCTCTGTTATAACAACGTTACGTCGCTCTTGAGTAAAATAAAACTTCTCTACACAGAAACTGTTGCTTAACCTCTTTCCTCGTGATAAAAGTCGCCCTCCTCCCATTTTCTGACACAAGCTGCAACATTTACCAAAGCTAAATGTGAAATTATTCATTTCCAAATCAAGTTAAACACATGAAAATAACTGAGGTTCGCACACACACACCAACCTGCTGCTGTCGTCCTTCATCTTTGGTGCCTGCAAGTCTTCTGGACCGAGCATTTTGAAATATGCTTCCTCCTTTGGGGCCATGTAGTTGAATTGAGGAAATAGAAAAAGAAGCGTCTCCATGCTGTTCTGTCTGTATCAGGCGTGCGATGCGGCAGGCCACAAATAGCTCTCTGAAAATGTTTTAACCCATCACTCGATGAGCCACCCCGTCTCTTATAAACCCTGCACGTTTCATTTCCCTCACCTTTTGCTCTGCTTCCTGTAACGGTGCAGCCGCTTACAGCTAACAGCTCCATCAGTGAGGCAGAAAACCCCTGCATGGGTTCAACATCCTGCCAACTGTTTACTAGAAATCTGAAAAAAGAAAGTTGCTCATTCATTGATCTGTTGTTTTTGTGTGTGTTTATTTTGCTTCAGGTAATATCTTGTCTTTATAAGCTTGTTCTGACCCATCGTACCGTAGTTATAATGACCTAATGACCCAGGTAACTTTGATGCTGTTTATTCACTCTTAGACTGAGTTACACCAACAATTTAGCATTTAATCTCAGATAAGATCAGACTAAAGCATAAGTAGGTTTTAAATGAGTAAATCCTGATTACGCAGAGGTCTGTACAAATAAAAAACTAATCTTACTTGAGTAAATCCAAGTTGACTTAAATCGAATTAAATACAGTATAATCATGATCGCTCGCCCAAATTAAAATAACTAAAAATCATTTGAGTACCTCATGAGTATAAAAGAGGTGGGAAACAACTTTCAGCAGCTTTGTGTTCTTTAAAGGAGCTAAATGCGAAATACAGCTTTATTAGCTTTCAGGAATTTTACTTTACTATGTACACAACCAGTGGTGTATTGTCCTCTGGAGTAGAGAGTCACGTGACACACCCTCTGTGTGTGTTGTTGTTCTGGAGCTTCTGTTTTGGTAAACCAGTCCGGCCACGCGTGCTCCTCCTCTCCTCCACTGGAACCATTATGCCGCCCCCTTATATTTAAACCTGCTGCGGTCATTGAGGACTGTCTGCTCACTTTGCGAAAGTGACATGGCGGAAGAAAATCCTACGAAGAGACCACATTCCGTAGCCAAGAAACTCTCAGATAAAGACAGTAAGCCATGCCGACATGGCTAACGTCAGCAATAAGCATTATAAAGTAGCAAGAGGGGGGTGGAGCAGACGGAGAGCAAGGGGAAGGCGAGCAGAAAGGAGGGGTGTGCCCCTGAGCCAGTTTTGTTCTGGTTAGATGCAGACCAGAGCTGCGACGTCGAGCGGTGAAATTGAAATCGCATTTAGCCCCTTTAACAAAACATTACATTGTTTGCCAGCGAGCTAAAAGGTTGTTAAAATGTTACATTATTTGCTGCCTAAGTAAAAAGTAAACAAACAAAAACAACTAAAGAAAAAAAGCTAAGTTGCTTGCTAGCTAGCTAAAAATTTGAAAATGTTGCATTATTTGCCAGCTAAAAAGTTCAAAAAGGTGATATTGTTTGTTAGCCAATAAGAAACTGTTTCGCTAGCTAGCTAAAAAGTAAAAAACAAAAACAAAACATCATATTACTTGCTAGCTAGCCAAAAAGTTATAAAATGTTACATTATTTGCTAGCTAGGTAAAAGTAGAATAATGTTATATTGTTTGCTAGCTAGAAAAAAAGTTGCAGCCAGGTAAAAAGTAAAAATTTTATTAAGTTATATTGATTACTAGTTTGCCAAAAAGTAAAAACAACAACAACAACTACAAAAGAGCCGAAAATGTTATATTGTTTGCTAGCTAACTAAGCTAGCCTAATTAGCCTACTCGGGATTGTTCGGCAGAGAAGCTCTAATCTCTCCTCCTTTGAGAAAAACTTCTTGGCTGAATTATAAACTAGACGAAGAAGAAAGAAGAGATGAATCATGAAATTAAGTCTGTTGAGTCTGTTACATTTTAAATTGTAGTTTAAAGTTTCTGTGCAACAGAATTAAATTTAACTTAGGTTTAGAGTAAAAACTAAATTGAGGTTTAAAGTAACCTTCCTTCGTAAGTTAGTTTAAACCTTTGGTGCAACATAATTTAATGGTAGTTGATATAAAAATGATTCCTTGTTGTTGCAAACCAGCCTTTTTTGCTGCAATGGGATGACACAGTTGACATTTTTTGTGTGAATCATATTAAGCTAGTTGATAAATGTCTTCTTTAAATGTGCGATGCTGCGTGTTATACAAGAAATCTTATTCTGTGATTCCACTTGCACCACCAGCAAGGCCAGACACTGCAGAGATGGAAAGAATGAAATGTAATGAATAATAAAAATGTGTCTGTGCAGAGTCTGGGCTTAGCTCTTTCCAGAACATCAGAGCCTTAATGGAGAAAGACAAACTCGCTGTGACACAGTGGAAAGCAACAGGGAATAGGTGCGTTCTGGGGCAGATGGAGACAAATGTGATGTCTCTGTTAGAGAGAGGCTGTCTTTAAAGATACCAGGAGAGAACGTGTTTCTTCAGTTCTCACAATAAACAAATTGATAAAATGCTGGAGAAAAAAAGCAGCAGGTTTATCTTATAATGAGCCAGTCATAGTTTCACTTAATTTTGAGATAATCTTTTCCATAAAGGTGCGGTCAGCGATTCCGGAGTTGATTGAGTTTCATTCCCAGGCTGCCAAATGCATTTTGGGAATAAGACTCAACATTCGACCTGTGATTGGCCAAAGTCTCTTGTCACGGGCAAAATTAGATTAGATAAGCCTGAAATCAGAGCCAAGGGGAGGAGCAGATATCTAGTTTTCACTCAAACCACTTGAATCACAATATGCTCAAAGGTTATTATGGAACTTTTGCCCAATGACACGATAAATATACAGACTTCCCCAGATTTAAAGTCCCCCTCAACTCTAAAAATGTGTTTGGCTCAGTGTTGCATCACTTGGATTTTTTGACCTTCACTTTGCAGAATTATGCATCTGCAGAGCGGCTGTTTTTTCTCTCTGCTCTCGTTTTAACTCTCAGTTTAAGATGTGTATGATTTTGTGACATCACCTCTGGTTTGGATGATGATCTTGACAAGGATGATGTGGAAACTTGAAGCCTGCAGCGCATATACACTGAGAAATCATTATTTGCATTAAAACTGACCCTTTGCTGAACCTGCCTCCAAACAGTAGCTGTCCAGTCGTAGCTTAGCAACCGTTTCTGTACGTTTCATGAGTCTGGACGGTGGCGTCTTTTTTTGTCGTCTCTCAAAAATGTGAAACACAAGAGCACGTGTTAGCATGTCATGCTAACTAGTGCTAGCTAACTAGCTGCAGTAACTTTACCTCCAGACAAACTGCATCTGCATTTGTTCTGTGGGGATTTGAGGAGGAGGATGTGGGCTGATGCAGAATCAAAGTGGGTCAACGATGACGATGCATCTCTCTCTGGCTCGCTGTCTCAGGTTTAAAGCTTCAGTTGGTAAGATGGAGAAGAGAGCAGACTTAGCTTAAAATTTTGAACCAACACAAGCTTGACGTCACCCCCCCCTCCCTCACCGGTGCACTCATGCCCTGCCTCCTGGCCCTCCTGGCCCCTCCTCCCTGCCGCGGCTGTGCTGAGCTCGCGCGTCGCTGCAGCCGAACGTGACGTGAAGCGGCAGAGTGGCATACGCGACATGGAGTGCGAACCGGTAAGAGAAAAACATAAATTCAACTCCACACAGCTAGATAAGCTTGAATAAGATGCTAGCTAGCTATATCTAAGTTCGGAAGTTGTTACTCAATTGTTTATTTGGAAATAAGAACTCAAATATTGATGTTACTTTGCCGTGTTTCAAGTAGCTAAATGTAGGTTATGGTTCGTTTGCACGCCATTTATACACAGTATTACAGCATTTAGGACATTAGAGTAGCCTAGTTTGCCAGTAAAAGAGAAGCTCATTTACAGTCTATGCTTG
>JAJHUR010092469.1:0-21041 GCA_027495735.1 Lutjanus campechanus
AAGCTGTTTCTTTGACAGACAGTACTGTACAGTGAGCGGTTATATAACAGTAGACAAAGTTTGGTCTGAGTGGAAAAATCTGGAGGCAAATCTCTCTCTTCCCTCCTGGGAGCATGACTGCACTGTAAAATCAAATAAACTGAATTAATTTAACTCATCTTTTGTCAGTGGAAGCCTGTTTGTGCCAGTGTAATAGGGGGGAAAGTCATTATAATGAGAACATTTTATGAAATACTTATTTAAAGAAACTCTTTGAGATACAAAGTCATTATTTAGCAAGATTAAGTCATTTTATGATATTAACTGCTTATTTTAAGATACTATGTCATGATTTTGCTTCATTAACTCCTTATTTTGCAAGACTAAGTCCCTCTGGCAGACGATACAAAGTTCCCGACTGTAAACTGAACCGTTTTAAAAACTCATTTGTTCCTTCCTCCATTAAACTTTTAAATAATGCTGTTTGAGGCTGCAGGGATTGAGCAATAGTTTCATGATGTTTTTACTACGGGGTATGTGCAATATCGTGTAGTGTGCAATGTGGATTATGTGCAATTTATTATGTAGTTTGTCTTACTGCAGCTGAGGAGGAACGTTTGTGCACAGCAAGACCAATTTCTCTACGGGGACAATAAAGTACTGCGTATTGTATCGTATTATTTTGCAATACTAAGTCATTATTTAGCAATACCATGTCATTTTGTGATATTAACTGCTTATTTTGAGATATTAAGTCATTAGTCTAACAAAGTTTCTTATTATAATGACTTACAGGATCTTTTTTTAATCACATTGACCAGCATAAAGACTGGAAACAGTGGGAAACAGGTAGCCTGGCTCTGACCAAAGTTAAAAAAAACCTAAAGCTGTCTTAATGAACAAGTTTTGGTTTTGTGTTCTGCATCAAACCTGTCAGCTTCACCGTGGCAACTAGACTTCAGGAAGCAGAACATTACGCCTGCGTGTTGTTTACCAAGAAATAGTTCCAGAGTGTAACTCCCCAACGAAACCACAAATTGTTGTTTTCACGTTTCTGTTAATGCACGGATGAAACAAACCAAATAAAACGTGTTAATTAGTGAGATTTTCGAACGTCCCCACAGATTCTTCCAGTCGCAGCTCTGCACTTTAACACGCAGACATGAGAGAAACATCCGTCCTCTCATCTCACTCTCTGAGAGAAAGTGAATAAGATTCAAAGAAATCACTGTCAGCTTTGATCAGGACAGTTTGTCTTAAACCATTTCAGGGCTTAAAATGATGAGTTCAAGTCTTGTTAGTGAGAATGACTGTTAAACTAATTGTTCACTCGTCAGATTAATTAGTAGCACAGCGTGCAATGTGTTTGGGTTAAAATCCCCTGAGAAATTCTTTGTTTTTCCTCTCATGTGGAGAAAGTTATCCTGATGTTCCTTTACAAATGTCACATGATCATCTCTGTAAGTACAGCTACAGTATTTATGGCTGATACAGATATTTAGATTTTAATAAAATTGGTGAAGACATATTGTTTATTTTCTCTTGCACAAACACACAAACATTTTTAAAGAATTATGAGCAAGATATAAACTGAGTGGGACATTTTACAGTGTAAAATCGAGTCGTAGATTAATTGCGATGGAGACGCTGACATTAATGTGTGTAATGTCATGTGACTTATGTCATCGTCCGACTGACATTACTTCTGTCACATGACAAATGTGATGTAGTTATTTAAACCCAAACCACAATCTTTTCTGGACCCTAACCAAGTAGTTTTTGTGCCTAAACCTAAATAAACTGCAACCGTTTTACAACGTAAACCACATGTGTAATGTCATGATAGTTATAGCATGTGATTTCTGTAATGTGACAGTTGTCCTATTCTGGCAGTTTGGTGTGAAGATGCATCAGTTCGTCTATGTTGACAAGAAACACAAATTTTTAAGTTAGTTAAAAGATGATTCTGGGCGACCTGTAAAAACAGCATATATTCACATCAATTCAAAAGTTTGCTACAGTTAGCAAGATGCTAGCTAACTAGCTAATCGACATCAATCTTTAGCTGGATAGTTAGCTAGCATATGACAAACATTAGCCGGCTAGTTTACAATTTCATTCAGCAGACGCTAAAAATTTGTGGCCGGGAGTGGCAAAAAAAAACAGATTTAGAAAAATTCAAAATGGCGGAAAATTGATCAAGATGCAAATTTGCACAATTTTGTTTCAAAAGTTACAAGCCAAAATATAAAGTTAGTCATTACAGCGTCACTATCTGGCTAAATTACATTAAATTCAACACTGCACTTCCCTGAGTCCTCAGCAACACACCTGCCAAATATAAAGTTAATCAAATGAACTGTTGTCGAGAAAATTGATGGACAGACGTACAGACAGACAGATTCTTTCCTGAAGATAAGGTTAACAGACAAACAAACAAACGGATGGAAGTGATCTTTGAACCTGCAGACTCTGATGTTTTGACCTTCAATCAGCTCACTGTTGCTTTACACCCCCTCAAAGGTCTGATGAGAAACTACTGGAAGGCTCAAAAGTATGAAATAGGTGGTTTCATGTTTAACTACGTGGAATATTACAGAGAGGATTTCTTCAAAGGTCTTCAGGGTTCAGGTTGTTTTTAATCCACCGTCGTTATGCAACCATCATCAGACTCCAACGCTGCAGACACCGAGGGCGGCTTGTTTTCGTCTGCTAGACATGTTTCCTGATGTTCCACCGGCCCTTAAACACAACAATCCTTCACAGCCAATCCATTACTCTGCCTCGGCACGCCGGGGAGCCACTTTTCATTACTGTCACTCACCTTTTCTGAGACCGAGCACAGAAATAACATGAAACAACACGAGATCAGAGTGATGGAAGGGTTTTGAATTCCTGTGGGGACCACAAAGATTTTTTCTGGTTTGTTTTCTCAGAAAACATTATGGTTTTTTTGGCACATGGTGTCTTTGCCAAATGAGGTGTGATGGTGAGTAGCTGCATTACCAAGCAGACAGAGCAGGCCTCAGACTCACAGAGGGGCAACAAACGCCCCAACTTCACTGCCTGTCCAATGTTTTCTTGCTAATATACTGTTAAAAAAAACAAATTTGTGAGGAAACCACTCTGTCTTCCTTTTGTTTTTTTTCTACCATTAAAAAAAAATCTAATTTAAGTCTAATATTGTGGTGTATATTCCAGATTTAAAGGTTTTATTTGCCAAATGTGCAGTAAAATGTAGAGTAGCATATTCTTGAGGCTATGCTAATCAGGCTAGTGTTCAATATGCCCTGGTCACACACAGCAGTGCTTTGAACTAAATACTAACACCAGTATGCCAACATGCTCACAACATTCTGATGCTAAGCGTGTACAACGTTTACCATCTTAGTTTTATGGTGTTAGCAGTCGCAGCATGGCGACGTGTGTTATTAGCGCTGCACAACAAGTACAGCTGAGACTCTGAACCCGTCAGGTGTTGCATGATGTTGATTTAGAATCTGGGGGCAATGGCGAAAAGGGTCTGTTTGCTGTGTCACAGACTACTCAGCACATCCACATACATGCTTATTTTAACCCAAATCTGGAATCTTTTCCTAAATGTAGCCTCACGATACCGGACAATCTGAGGTCTCGCCACCTACTGATCATCTGGGAAAGTGCAAGATAGTTGCTTAAACGGTGGTGAGAGCAGTCGCTAACAAACTTACAGTACGCCTCTTACAATTTTTTAAGCATATGTCTCACCAGAAGCTATGTTTTCCCCTCAATTCTTGTACACAGCGGCACCGCCCTGACATGAAAACGGCGCCCTAAAGACTTTGGATCAGTTCGGCAATGCAGGTTTTTTCAAACTCTGTAATTGTTTCAACCCAGTTTTCACCAGGAAAGCTAGAAGATTGTCCTTAGTACTGAGTGAAGCATTTAGAGACTGGCTTCTGAGTCTATCCTGAACCTAACCAGGCAGCCTAATTTTGGTTCGTAAACCTCAACAAACCGTTTCAAGGGTGTGTCATGTTGTAGGGTGTCTTGTATTACTGTGCGTCCGCAGATACACCTACTGTACCTACTCTGCAACAGCCAGTGTTTCAGGGTCTCTGGTATAACCAGCAGATATCCGGATGACAGATATCTGGGCCAGGACGTCCTCCTGTGTGTACTGGTCTGATTAGAAACTTAAGATGGGAGAATGGAGTTGGTTTTGCAAGACAACATCTTCACCTGTATTGTATCTGAATTTGAATGCAGATAAATATAATATCTGGGTTCCCAGATTGCGTTTTGGCCGATCCATTCCACCTCTTTTACTGTCAGCACTGACTGTTTATCTGCATACAACCAAACTCTGCTCAAACATGAAAATCTTGTCCTTTGCCTACAGATTTTGGTGCTAGAAAGTTATTATAATTCATTCTGAGACGGACATGAATGTCTGAACCAAATGTTGTGACAATCCTTCCAATAGTTGTTGAGATATTTCACTCTGAAACAAAGCAGTGGACTGACTGAGTGACAGATTTCCAGTGTGGGCTGTGCATTTTTTCCAGATTATGAAAATGTAAAATTTAATTCCTTAATCAAATCATTACAAGCCAAATGAAACAGAAAACTTGTCGACAGCTGGTAGCATTTCTGGTGAACTGGTTGGTTTTGGGGGTTGTGGGTCTACAGTCTGCTGTGTGTACTGTATTTAATGGGAACTTTAGACCTGGGTTTGTTGCGTGGCGGCCCAACAACAAATGTTCCGTCCATGCAAAAATGTGCAAAATGTTACCAAAGTAAACAAAAGATAACATTCAGGCTCCAAGAATCTGTGCAGAAAACAGCAGTAAGTGATGCCAAAATATGACTGTAAAAGTGGGCTGATAAAGATGTTGCATGTTCAGCAAAGCCTCCCCTGGATAAACAAAGCTTGAGAGGGATGAAAAATTGTTTTGGGTCTCAGGTTTAGTTAATTATGGCCTTTTATGTAACCAAAATCAGCCACACATGAAAAGCTCTGGCTGCTACGCTTGTGGTTTTGCTTCTTGCAGCGGAAAGTTAACATCCACAACATCAGTGCCATTTCATCGATGCTACTGAAAGTGGGCCGTCTCGTAAATCCTGGTCATTGCTCACTTATGGAAAATCGTAGTGGAAATATTTCTGCTGCTGCTCAGGCTTTTTTCACAGATGGGTCTTTCTTGCAGACATAATTGAGGCGCAGACAGACGCCACTCTCACGGCAAAGGC
Source organism: Lutjanus campechanus (assembly GCA_027495735.1). NCBI lineage: Eukaryota > Metazoa > Chordata > Actinopteri > Lutjaniformes > Lutjanidae > Lutjanus > Lutjanus campechanus. The sequence goes on from JAJHUR010092469.1 coordinate 5,212, forward strand.
TCATTCTCTGATCACTGGCTCCACAAAACAAGCTACTAAAACTTTTTTACAGTTGGCAGAGAAAGCAGGCCATGTAAGCAGCGGTGCGGTCGGGCTGCCAAGAAACTGTCAGACCACCAGCTGAATCACTGCGAGTTTCTGCACCGTCATGCGTGAATCACTGAGACATCTTGACCAAAACAAAATCCCAAAAACTCCTCTTCTGCTCTGGTCATGAAATGCAAGTCATTTTAAGGTTCTAACAAAGGTTTTTGTGACTATGCAGACGCAAGCAAAGAAAATCTCTGGATCAGTTCAGAGAAAAAGCTGCAGAACTAGAGATAACAGAGTTGAAACCAAATGTTTTCCTGCCTCAGAGATTGATTGCAGCCTTTCCTGTCTGTGTATCCTCAGTGTCTTGGCTGCAAGCTGTGACTGAAAGCACCGAGAAGAGTAGAAGCCAGAAACAGAGATTAGTCGATTAATTGATCAGTCGACTGAAAGAAAGTTAGTTGCCAGCTCTTTTGAAAACTCATCGATCTGTTCAGTCACTTTGCAAGCAAGAATGTCAAACATTTGCTGCTTCCAGCTTCTTCAGTGCACTGAATTGCTGCTTTGCTTTGTCATTTTTGACAGTAAATGAAGCATCTTTGGGTTTTGGACTGTTTGTTGGACAAACAGATACAGATACTGGTGTTAAAAAGACAGTAAAAGTACTGATTCAACTTCTTTACGCAAGTGAAAGTGAAAAAATCACCGGCTCTCAAAGTATAAAAGTAAGAAGTAGTTGTCTTTGACGTTGTTTTTCATCCTGTTGCATCTTTTTCTGACTTGTTACATATTTAATTCATTTATTATCATGTTATGTCTTTTAAGTTTTTTGTCTAGTTACGTCTCTTTTGTCTTGTTACGTATTTGAATGTTATGTCTTTCAAGTTGTTTTTTGGCCTTTTTGGTCTTTAACGTTCTTTGTCTCAATAATTCCCCTTAAATGCATTAAAACTAAATAAACCTGTGTTGAAAATCTTGTGTTAAAATGCAGTGAGTAAAAGTAAAGTACAGATACCTGAAAAATCTGCTTTAGTACAATAACAAAGTATTTGTACTTAGTTACTTCCCACCTCTGCTTTGGGCTCTGGAAAGTTGTAACCATCCTTTTTAACTAGACAATTAATCAGTCAAACATGAAAATAATCTGCAGATCGATCGATAATAAAAATAATTGTTAGTTGCAGCAATAAAATATTCTGACTTGCACATTTGAGCTCATATAGAAGATATTTAAATTCAATCACAGATTAACAGGATCTCAAGAGTCGACTTTGTGTCTGTTTGTCTGCAGAAGTTCCTCCTTACCTGCCTCAATTTCCTCAGGTGTTTTCTTCTTCTTTGGTTTGGTCTTCTCCGCTTCCACCACCTCAGCGGGCTCGTCTGACATCTCAACGTCCCCGTCCTCCCCCTGTCTCCTGGGTTCGACCAGTCCTCGGGGTTCTCTCACCTGAACCCGTCCTCCGGAGACTTTGTCCTCCTTCACATCTTCTCCCCGAGCGCAGACCAGAGCGCAGCACAGGGTCAAACCCAGCAGGACGACCAGCACCTCAGCCCTCATTTCTCCAGTGGAAACACAACACTGAGGAGGATGGGGAAGACCAGAGGCACTCCAAGAAAAAAAAAATTAAATTAGCTGAGAAAATATCCAAACATCTGACCTGCAGATGCTCCAAGTCAGCTGTCACCAGACTTTGAGGTCCTTAAGAAGTCTCAGAGGACATAAAAGGGATGGAGAGAACAAAAGGATGAGCTTGTGGAGGTCTGGAGAGCTTCCTCCTCTCTGTTGGCGAGTCAGCATGGAGAGAGGAAGAAAATGTTGTGGGCTGGAAGTTTTAAAGCAGCCTCCCGGTCGTGCTGGAGTGGAGGAAATGCATCTGTCTGGAGTGGATTTTCTCCAGCAGCAGCAGCAACAGCGGCGGCAGCAGAGCAGAGCAGCACACCTCCTCCCTCCTCCTCTTCCTCCTCTTCTTCTTCTTCTTCTCCCACATATTCCTCAGTCACATCTCTCCCTCATGGCCCTTCACCCCCTTTTCCCCTCACCCATCTCTGCAGCAGAGGGGAGGAGCATCTGCCACATGTGACATTCCTACGAGGGAGGAAAGAAAGAAAGAAAGGAAAGAAGAACATTAAAGAAGGACATTTTAATCTGGTTTGCAGTCATTCCTAGAATGTCTAGAAGACTAGAGAATAACTTAAACTAAATAACTTAACTACAAAGACATTTAAACAAGCCGAGGCTCCACATTTCTTCAGGATCAGGGCGTCTGCTGCCTCCTGCTACAAACTCGGGAGACATAAGAAGTAAATATGAGGTTGTAAAGAATGTGAGCACAACTTTTAGTAGTTTAAAGCAAAGTAATATAACTTTTGAACGAAGAAATGGCCCATTCTCCCTTTTACAAATGAAAAGATGTATTCAAGATTCAGTACTAGAGCTGCAACTAATGATCATTTTCATAGTCAGTTAATCTGTCGATTACTTTCTTGATTAATCAATTAGTAGTTTTTAGTTTTAAAATGTCAGAAAATGTTGAAAAATGTCCTCAAATGTTTTGTTTTGTCCACAAGCCAAAGATATTCAGCTTGCTGTCAGAGAGGAGAGGGGAAACCAGACAATTTTTACTTTTTTTTCTTAAAAATTTACTGAAACCTTTTCTTCAATTATCAACATATTTGGCAATTAATTTAATAATCAATTAATCGAGTAATCATTGCAGGGTTTTGCTGCTGAAGCCTTGGTTTGGTGTGACCGGCAGCTTATGGAGGCTTAAAGTGTTTAAAGCTGCATAAAGGTGAGACACTGCAGGTGAAAGTGTCAGTGTTCAGATTTTTGTCTAATTTGCTTCCAGAACATCGTCTTCTTTCAGAGTAGTGGAAAAAATATACCCAAATTACGTTTATTTTACTACACTTTGTGTCTGTAGATTTCTCCTAAATTCACCAAAAGTTAGCATTAGATAACAGCTCATTTAGACATACATTTTTAAAACTAATGTAATGTAATGTCGCACTTACAAACACCAAACTTTCCAGTTAAATTTGTGTCCATATTCTGATTTCACAAAACATTTTCTTTCTAAAAACATGACAGAAATGAAAACTTGTCTGATTTGTGGATGGATAAAAAGAGAGATCCCAGATTCTCTTTGTGAAAATCAACAAAACAAAGCTACAGTTTTAAGCACAGCTTTATTCTGTTCTGGAAACGAATGCATGTGTGCAAATTAGTGCATATTTTGAAATGATTTGATTTGATTGACTTGACTGTACAACAAAAGTACACACATGTGCATGAATGCACATCAACACAGCACTAAAAACATACAAAATACATGACATCCAATAGTGCAAAGGACAGGTAGCAGCCAAGAGGTCAAATAAATTACACCAGAGAGCAAATCTTATGGAAACATGAGCGTCCCTGGCGCAGTAAGTCTTTGTTTAATGCCTGTATGGGACAGGGAATAAAATACTTCCTGTATATGTTCCAGCTGGACCATGGGACCATAAATTGACAGCCCTTAAAGCCACGTCCCCCCCCCACCCAATATACCCAGAACTTTTAGTCCAAGGATCTAGTTTTCAAGGAGCTGGAAAGTTCCTGTTGTCTGTGTTTCCACTGCTGTCCAAAGACAACGACGACGATGCCATATAAAGTGAGCACGTGCTTTTTTTCCCCCCTCTAACTTTATTTTGATGTGTCGAACCACAATGAACAAAAGACAAACTGGTTTGCGGCTGCAGGTTTGTAAAAATGCCGGCTGAAAAAAAAAAAAAGTTCCTCCAAAGGTTCCCACAGTCCCTGGGGGAAATTCCTGTGGTGGAAATGCTGCATTTGTTCTCTCCTGCAGCCGGTGGCCCCACAATAGCTGATTGACATGGTGCTGCCAGGTGATCCTCAACTCAATGAGACACAAATATATCTTTTCCTTCTGAGGTCCTTTTTGCACTGACTTTAGCAGATTAATAACATTTATGTTGTTATGTTTGTTGTGTGCAGTTTGGACGACAGATTCTAGTCGTAAAAATCAAACTTTTCGGGTAATTGTGAGGCTCCGACTGGTCTGATGTTCAGTCTGGAGGTGAAAAATTTAAACCCTGAGTCCCTCTGCAACATCACATGTCCTGACTGTCAGTGTCGACCCGCCTCACTGGAGCAAACTCTCCAAACTCTTGACAATGTTTTGCTGGACTCATTCAGTTTTATAAACTCATGGCAGCCTGTAAAACATGCACGACGAGCTGAAACGATCTGAGGTTTAAAAGATGTGAATGTAACTGTTCTGAGTGATATTATTACAGTGATATGAAGATGAAGAAATCACATTACATAACATTTATTGAATCGAGGTCTTGGTCAGCGATGGGTCACACAGCATTACCTCAGTGAGAGAAACTGTTACCAGATGTGAGGACTGAAGTATTTATTGTTTGGTGAACAAACTGAGTCATCATGTTATAAAGTGAGCGGAGGGACATTCTGTTCCGTTTGGTCATCGCGCCTTCACATGATGATCGACGTTAATTAGACAATAACACGATCAAACGCATTAAAAGCGCACGCGACACAGAATACAACAAAAGGTTCACGTGATTAAAGGACAACAGTCATGTTAGCAGCTCTGTGGTGGAATGTAACTAAGTAAGTTTACTCAAGTACTGTACTTAAATGCAGTTTTTTGGTATTTGTGCTTCTATGCCACCTTATACTTTTGCTCCACTACATTTCAGAGGGAAACACTGTTGATGTCACTTTGGGTTTTTGAGTTTTGAGCCCAATTCAAACTTTTTGACTTTTGAAATAAACTTTAAAAATATGAGAGATTATTTATTTTTCTTCTTTAGATTAACTTGAATCTTAAATTTAAAAAAAGGTTTAATTGAAAGTCTGGACGGTGGTGTCTTTCTGTTGTCTCTTGAAAACATGAAACACAAGAACACATGTGGTGAATGGATTAAACTCTTCATCTGCTCTAACATGAGCTGCGAATGTTAGCATATCTGGCTAACTAATGCTAGCTTACTAGCTGCAGTAACTTTACCTCCAGACAAACTTGTTAGATTCACTACATCTGTATTTGTTCTGTGGGGGTTTGAGGAGGAGGATGTGGGCTGATGCAGAATCAAAGTGGGTTGATGACGATGCATCTCTCTCTGGCTCGCTGTCTCAGGTCTAAACCGGGTTAGCTTAGCTATTATCCTGGTTTATTCTGGCTGGGTGACCCGTCTCAAGGTCCGCTGCACTAATCGAGTCCCTGTGCTTCCTTTTCCCACATTAATGAGAGTATTTCTGTCATCTATCATGTAGATATACCTGCTGTATTTCACCATCTGAATGTTTGCTGAGATGTAAGCTAGCTTTAGCCTCAGTCTGTTAGCATTGATGTTAAATTATGTACATAGCTGCTATGTAACTTAACATAAACACTTTCACAGGGTTCTTGTTTTAAAACGTGTCAGATGGAAACATTAAAACATCAGCTGGAGACTCTCAGCTGACTCAAGTCGAGTTAGCATTAGCATTAGCTTACATCAGCCAGCTACGCTTATGAAATCTGCTTGTGAGTCATTATTTTAGTCGACAAAATCCACCATCGCCAGCTAGAAATGAGAACCTGCTTTTCTTTAACTTCTCTAAGAAATCACAGAACTCGTGTTTAAACAATTACTCCCAATTTTGATGTTAAATCTGCCATCGTTATCACTGTAAACTGCATGAATAAAGTGTGAGAATGGAAAGTTTGACAGGCTTAGCAACAGTAACTAAGGAGGGCGGGGCTTAGCGAAGGGTCAATTTGGAAAGACGTTTGAGTGCTGCATGAATGGAGACGAATGAAATTTGTGGCTGAGTTGCTATTTGCCGGTGGAGGCGACAAACCTCTGCAGCATCGCGTCGGAAAAGGTTTCCATTTTTGCCGATCGCAGCTGAAGCTGATTAATACCTTCGACCGCTGCAGAGTCATTCTTCATCCGGGAATAAATGCCGATTGTACCCTTTCCCACTGAAGACAAAAGCCAGATGTGAGTCGGTGTTTGTGGTTCAATGAGTATGACTCTTGTTTTAGAAAATGTCCAGTCAGAAAGTGGTCATCACTCCACCGATGACTCACGTCCACACGGCAGACCGACAACAGCTGTCTCATCCGGGATAAAACAAGCATCTTTGAGAAACTGAGCACTTAAATTAGATTTATGATCTTTATTCCTGCAGAAAATGAAAGAAAAAGTCTTTCCCGAAGGTCACTTGTCAACGATATCAGTCGTGTTTTATCACTCAGACTCAGAATCTGTTTCCATTACTGTAGTTGTTGACTCATTTCTCTGCTCACACTCATAATGTGTAATAACAGCCTCCTTTATCTGCCGTTTCGTCCAATCGTCTTCTTTGTTTTCCTTTGACCTCCATCTGTTTCCAATCCCTCATCGATGGAGGTGGTTTCAGATCTGTTCCGCTCTAACCAGCCTGCCAGGAAAAAAAAAAATCACAACAGCTGATGGTAACGTGATGTTTCATCTTTCGACGTTAAGATTTATTTATTAAGTGAAGAAATCTCAGAATTTCTTGCACCTGGAGAAAAGATGATGCTAAATCAATTTTTTATCTTTATGCTTCTTTCCTTTTCCCCATACAGAGACTTTAAAAAAATAAAATAAAATAATTTATTAAAACTAAATACCTCACTGATTTGTCTCATTCACTATAATGGATGGACAGTTTGGAGAGTTTCAAACCCCCTGACATCTGGGGATAAGAGTGTGTGCTAAATTACATACAGATGTGCCCAGGAGCGTGTGTGTGTGTGTGTAAAACAAAGACTTTGAGAAAAAAAAAAGATTATAGCAGATGTGTGTGTTGTCTTTTAAATACTTCTAGTAAAGAATGAGTTGAACTTGGCCGAGAAAGTGTTGGATGGAGTTAACCAGTTAGGATGTCCACTCCAGACCATCTGGACATGTCTGTCTCACACACACACACACACACACACACACACACACACACACACACACACACACACACACACACTAAGACCCCTCTAACCTCAATCTGAGACCCGTTAAACTGATCTGAAGCCCTTTAAGAGGGTTCAGGGAGTTTAGTTTTGTTTTACAATGCAACTCTTTCAGCTGAAATCTGACCTGCTCACTTCGACTATTAGATTTTAGGTGAAAACAAGCAACATGTGCATCACAAAAGATGTTTTATAAGATACATATGGTCCCGATTCTTTATATAATAATTTATAAAACGGTGTAGCTCGTAGGTCTTTCCACCACTTTCATTCAGACTGAAATATCTCAAAAACTTGTGGATGGATTGTCATGAATGTTTGTACAAACATTCATGGTCCCCAGAGGATAAACCATAACGAGTTTGGTGATCCTGTGAGTTTTTTTGTGGCGCCACCAGCTGGTAAAACTTGTAAATTGTCCAGTGAAATATCTAAACATCTACCTGATAATTTTGCAGAACATTATGCAATCGTGGTTCCCAGAGGATGAATCCTATTGACTTTAGTGTTTTTTAGTAATTTAAACTATTTGGATTACTGGATGGATTCATGTGCAGACTCAGGGGCGGGGCCACAGGGGCATTGGCTGCAGCTGAAATCTGATTCGCTCCTCAAGTTACCTGTTTGCTTCACGGCGCTCCATTGGCTGAATTTTAAAAGCTGCACAAACGCCATAATTTCACACGTAAAATCAACTTCAAACGTGTCTTCTTCAGGCTCACAGCCAACGTTCAAATGAGCGTTTATCTGCAGTCACTGAATCTCTGTCTAACATTAGAAATCACGAATTAGCTAGTTAGTTAGATTTGTATATCAGACACTGTAAAACTGCTGCTAATTACTCATCATATAGACGAAACATTAACGTGCATCTGTACATCTGTATTTGCTGTATTTGTTTTATTTGCACTATATTTATTTGTTACAGTTGCTGTATTATAATCTTAGTTCTTCAGTTCTTATTCTTTATCTGTGACTTGTTATCTTTACATTTCTTTGTTTTTGTCTCTATCTGTGCCTGGCTATTATTCCCCCTGACCCCCTGCTTAACTTATAAAACTTTAAATTCTTCTTACTTTTTTGGTATTTTGTTTTCATCCTCGTACTTTTCCTGTAAACATGGTAAAACTGACCATAAAGTTGACTTTGTCTTTGAATTTAGCTAGCTAGTGCTAGCTTGGAAAGCTTAATTGTGGGAAGGTGATGTTATTTAGCGTACAGGCTCTGGTTAGGCCAAGACATAGAATGCAGATGAGGGGCTTTTTCTGTTGCCTCGGGGGCGAGTAGATGGTTAAATTATTAAAGAAACAAGAGACAAAAAGAGCAACTTCAATAAAAATGTTTATCAAAATAAGTTATTACATAATTACATAAGGAAATACTTCTAAACTCTGTCCTGTTTGGCACTTTGACGGCTCTCCTGAATAATAATAATAATCATAATAGTGCCTTATTATTTTGCTGGGCTTCATGTTGGTCCATTTTGTGTTCAGTCACTCATCATCATGAGTAATAATGATGATATGGCACCAGCGGCAGAGGTGCAAACATCTGGAGCGGCGTGCGCTGCTGGCAGTACAGAGGACTGTAGGTCAGAGGTGAGCAGACAGCAGGATGTGAGGAGAAGGGCGACGTGAAGCTGTGCTCCTCCTCTGCCTCCGTCCCCTGCAGGCGCTCCTTCTTCCACTTGGTGCGTCTGTTCTGGAACCAGATCTTCACCTGAGTCTCAGAGAGGCGCAGGGCCGAGGCGATGGTGTGGCGCTCCAGCACCGACAGGTAGTGGCACCGCTGGAAGCTGCGCTCCAGGATCTGCAGCTGCTCCAGCGTGAAGGCGGTGCGGATCCGTCGCCTCTTTGCCTTCGGCCTCTGAAGCTTCCCCGCGCACTGAGCCTCCTCCTCCTCCTCTTCCTCCTCCTCCACCGGGCTGCACCTCCCACCTGCTGGAGGATGCTGCTGCTGTCTGGGTTCATCTCTGAGAGCAGGAGCTCCTAAAACACAAATTCACAATAAATCAGTTTAAAATGTAGGAAAAATAAGGCAAGAACAAGTTATGGGCCAAACTTTGTCAAGTCAAGGACCCCCAGAATCAATGCACTGTAAAAAATCAATAAGGAATTTAGTTGAATCAACTAATCTTTTCTCATTAACTTAAGTTGTATTTATTCAAGCAAAGCAAAAGTTAATTCATGAAATTTAATGTATTTTTTTAACATGCTTCAGCTGTCCCCAGGTTCAATCAGGTGCAGCATCATTTACATACATTTCTTCTGTTCAAATAAATAGTGTGAAAGATATGAGTTATCTGATCATCTTTAAATTGTTTGGGTAATCAGCAGACAGATGTAAGTTTAATAATAAAGCTGCAATGATTATTGATAGACTATTAGATTAAACGGCCACTGTTTTGATAATCAATTAATTGTTCTGAGTCATATTTTCATTAGAAATATCCTAATTTTCGTCTTAAATGTGAATATTTTCTGGTTTCTTTCCTCCTCTCTGACAGTAAACTGAATATCTTTGGGTTTTGGACAAAACAAGAGATTTGAGGTTGTCATCTTGTGCTTTAGGAAACACAAATTGACATTTTTCACTATTTTCTGGAACAAACAACTAATCCAAATCGAAACTGAAAAAATAATTGACAGATTGAAACAATAATAACCATTAGTTAACCAAGATTTGGTTGGTTTGGTCAAAATAGTCTCTGAGTGAATGAGAGAGATGCAAAAAGTGCTGCAACCATCTCCAGTCTGCTCTAGTTTAGGAGGAGCAACATGTAAAATCTGTTGCAGTTGGCCCCAGTCTCCCCTACTCTCTGCAGGTGCAAACAGGTCTGGATTGTTTTTTTTAGGCCTCATAATGTTTGATTCTCACCTGTTGTCTTCTCCTCCTCTGCACAGATTCTCCTCCTTGTGAACTTCGTCGGGTCCAGGATGTCCTCCACAGAGAAAGGTGTCCTGTGGACCAGCGGGACTTTGGCTGCAGGTGGCTGCATGTCAGCGGTGTGTGGACGGGTCAGGACGCGGTGTGGCTGCCCGAGCTGCTCCGGGGGTTTATATATACTCAGCCTGTGAGCCTCTGCACACGCCGTCACATTTACATTTCATTCAAAAAGTTACCCAAATGAAGCGATGCGTCTTTCAGGAAACAATCGACGCCTCTTGTCTCTCCTGTGCGGACGCGCGGACACGCTCCGGCCCCGTGGGACCCCCGTCAGGGCACTTCAAAATGTAAATGTCCCCTCTCAGCTGGGGGGGCACTGAGCCGGTTATTTATTGCCGGGCATCTGGTTAAAATGTGCCCCCTTTCTCTGCCTCCGTGTTCCTCTTTGTGCTTCGGCTTGTCATTATTTGCAAATGTGAGATTTTACGCCGGTAGGACACGTGAACGCCTCTTGTGATGCTAATTGATGGACTCATCAAAGGGAAAGTTTGCGCTTTTTTTCCTCCCTTGTTGTCCCAGTTTCCATAGAGGCACTTGTCCTGTTGTTGAGCGCAGCATCCCCACAAAGCACCGCGGTTTAATTAGAAGCCCAAATAACAAGTTTATGAGAGCTGCTGCCGTCTGATCTCTGCGGACACTTCACGGTCCTGCTGAAGAAAATCAGACAGAATAAAGTTTTTATCATTTTTATTTTGCTCTTTTAAAGTGCTGAAACATACAGTTAATGAATCTGTTAGATGAATAACATTAATTTTAATGAATTTACATTCATCAGGCAAAAAAGACAGTGACAAAAATAACTAATTCCCTGGATTTAGTTATTTTCTGTTTCATTAAATTCATTAAAGATGAGACTATCATGGACTTTAGACTGTATGAAGACATCACATTTGACTCTGAGAGCTTTTACATTTCTTGGATTTATAAGAACAAAATATTAATCAAACATTTAATTGACAGAATAATCAAAAATGAAAATTTGGTGCAGCCGTATAGAAACATCTGGGCAAAGCTCTGCAGAGTGAAATGCAAAAAAAAAAAAAAATTTTAAAAACAAAATGCAGGAAAATTCATACAGCAACTGATGTGAAGCAGCTGTTGGTCACTTTATTTGGCACTTTAATGGATTCAAATATTTATCAAGGTGTTTATTCATTTATTTATTCATTTTTGGCACAGCATGTGTAGTATGTAACATGATTTTGTTTTTCTGTTTCTTTGATTCATTTTAAAGGTTTTTCACCTGATGGCCGACCTGAAACTGTCACATTGAAGTGAAACTACTGCACCTTCAAAAGTTGTTTGGTAATCTGGGTGGAATCCAGTTTGACTTCTGACTCCTGCACAGGATTTTAAACCATAACTTGACAGCTGGTGATATTATAACCTATATAACCAATCAACTAAACTCATCTGTTTTGCTCCTTTAGTGGTTAATTTGTACGTCTGTGTACTTTTTGCACAGTTTTATCTGTACTCCTATTCTATATCATTGCATAAAAACCTTGAACAACGTGCAGATGTGTTTATTGTCCTGACTTGGCTGCACCAACAAAGATTCATTTAATCTAAGATTTTAAAAAATCCAGATTAGGCAGCTCTGATGCACAATTTAAACTATATCTCTGTTTAGTAAAGCCAGGTTTAGTGATGTAAACTAAAAAGGTCACAGGCTAAAAAAGGTCGACTCTGAGCTGCTCTGAATTTCAAAACATGCAAGTTTTGCTTAATAGCTATGCAGCAGAAAACAACAACAAACATTACATTATTGCTTTCTAACTAGCTTAAAAGTTAAATGTTGTATTGTAGCTAAAAGTCAGGCTAACTAAAGGTTGTTTTGTTTGCTGTTAAAAAGGGTAAAAAAGGCAGCCATTTTAAAACTTGCTAAAGAGCTAAAGAGAAAAATAAATGTCTGATTTCAGCAGTTACTCAGTCAACACAAACTCCTGCTGTGCAGCCAAACTTTCCTCCACAGAACTTCATCTTAAACTGCAGATCTGTAAGTTTTCAGAGACACCAAATATGTTGGGCTGAATTTTTGGGGAAATGATGCACAGGACATATAGAATATTTCCATTGGCTGAAAACATCATATGGCTTTGATGAAGAGTTGGACGACGCTGATGCAGAATATAAATGATACTGTCAGACAGATGGAATCAGACCATTTCTCAACCTTAAACTATTTAAAGGACCAGAGATGTGTGCTGCAGGTTAACGAAATATAAGATAAGACATCCATTTGACATGTGTTTGTGTTTAATCCAGGGTTTTATCTGCCTCTGATTGCTTCATTAACTTCACAATTCAGGTAACAGTCGCATCTTTAAATCCACATTATTGGTTATAGCTTCCTAATACCCAGAGTGACCGTTCCTCAATCGTAAAGGAGGTTTCAGAGTCGGGGGGTAAATGATCAGGAATGAAGGTGGCAGCTGTCAGCCTGCTCTCAGCTACAGACACCTACAGAGCCGCTGGTATTGAAGGGAGCAGAGAGGCCGGCCCATCAGGACAATTAGCAGATGTCAACAGTAGGCTTGACCCTCCCTGACCTCCGGCTTTGTTCTGCAGGACAGGGTGGAAATGGATAGACTGAGGGGGGAGAGAGGGATGAGGTGATGAAGAGATGATGAAGACAGAATGGAGTGACAGAGAGTTGTACTGAGGAAGGGACAATTCATACGAAAAATCAAACATTTTCCTCTTACCTGTAGCACTATTTACCTGCTGTGCAGCCAAAGTTTTCTCCAGCCTGCAGAGCTTTATTTTAAACTGTAGTTTAGATCTAAAAGTTTTCAAATGCACCAAAAACATGATGCACAAGACATGTAGAATATTTCCATTATAGGTGGAAACATCATACAGATTCAATGAAGAGATGGAAGAAGATGAAACAGAAGTTAAATGACAGATTGATGAAATTAGATAATTTTTCTTCCTTAAAACTAAACTTAAAGGTCCAGAAACTTGACATATGTTTTAATTAATTGGAGATATTGGCTGTAAAGATGTTTAAATACAGTACTTGAGTAAATGTACTCAGTTACATTCCACCACTGATCTACAGGATGGTCCTGACGTCTGTATCCAGCAGCTCATCAGGTGTTTGGACGTGCAAATGTCTCCATTTACTGTCCACAGAGTCGTATAAAAACCTTTGTGGAGGACGTGAGACCACCCCGTGTACGTCCTGAAAGTCAAACAGTGTTTTAAAGTTTGCGGGGGCCGTTCCAGCACCAGTAAAAGACACATTGAGCACAAAGGCAAGTGTGCCGGCAGACGTCTCACAAAAGAGCAGGGGAATGCTGAGAGCACCCCTGGGTGCTGCAATAAATGCCTCTGAGCCATTGTGATGAAGATAATAGTTGTGTTTCTCTCCTCCCCCTTTTCCTCCTGCAGGGGAGACACATCTGTGACGTTGGGACAGCGTGACCAAGTTATGAATAATCTTTGTTTTTGACTTTGTGTAACTTTCATTCATATTTCATTGACAAAGCTGAGACTCTTGTAGATTCACTGAGGCTAATTGTATGATGTTAATCTCCATAGAATATGTTTGAAATGACCTTTAGTGATTTCTACAATAATCACAGCCTCGTGAAACTTCACAACCACAGACTAGAGACCTGCAGCATTCAGTGGATGGATGGTTTCCTATTGACAATAAGGACATTTTATGAAATATCTGCAGAAGTTCTCACGATCCATTCGCTGAAAAATGTAATCTTTACAGAAGTTTCCAAATGTCAAAAGATTTCTGTGGTGTCCCTCAAGGTCTTGGTGTCTTAATGTGGTATTTTTGAGGGATTTATGACCATTTTTTATTAGTTTTTGAGCCCTTATAGACTTTAAACATTCAAAATTTAAATAGACGTGTAAAAAAACAACATATTTACCACAGATTTATGACTTGAAAAATTTGACACACAGTGAATTGAAACCTGAATTTACATTTGCCAATGATGCAAAAAATGAAATGATATGTCTATTTTGCAAATAGAAAGATATTATATTCAGTAATAAATATGAATGCAGATATTTTCGATTGTATTTTGAATGAAGGTTTACTAGCGTTCACAAAGGGTGGTGGGTTTCCTTGTTGGAAGTGATGCCAGGGGGGACACAAGCCTCTCTGTCTCCTTCTGATTTGTTTTTACACAAAGGCACGACTGCAGCTGCACCACATCTCAGCGAGAGCACATGATTAATTCAGAGTCTAAGATGGATTCTCATTCTTTGGACTCTTTACTACGTTGTCAGGTTTCAGCCAGAACCACCGGCTGCTTCTGAAGCTGCAGAAATCCCGACCACACATCCATCATCCGGCGAGGAAACTACGAGAGGACAAATCCACAGCATCCAAAGCAAACCCTGGCTGCCACCATGACACATAAACATTATAATCTTCTTTAACCAAAGCACAAGACTCATCTCCAGTTTGTTTTAATTCAACTGAGAAAACAAGAAGAAATCCACAGGGTGCAAAGTCTCCACAACAGTTTACTTACACCCTACCAAAATAAAAGTCATATCTTTTCCACAAAGAGTCATTGTGTAGTAAATTAGAATAAATACTCTTAAAAGCATCATGCTGTGTCAGTAACTTGTGGAATTAATCTTCCATTATGAAGCTGTAAATCCATACACCAACTCTAAGAGTCATATTATATAATCTGATTATTCCATGTGACAGTTTGCTTTGTTTGCTGAATATTATTGTAATATTCTATTAACATGAGCCCTCTACTGGTCAAAACCTATAACATGTTTTATAACTTCAGATAGATTTACATTCTCATCCATGTGCTTTATACTGTATGTGTGCTAATATAAAACCCTGGTTATTTGATTTTTATTATATCATGTGTTTTAATGCTGTTATCTCAAGATCACACAGCAATTATTTTGTTATCTGAATATATCAAAGCTCAGTTTCTCAAGATAATGAAATAATTAACTTGTGATCTCAAGATAACATTTAAAAAATTCTTGGCAAAAGATGAATTTTTGTTTTTATGAGACCTGCATTAACAGCATATGTACATATGGTTGACATGTGTCGAGTCACTCTGCATTCTGTCACGTGGCTCTTCTACAAAATCCAAGCATCAAAAAAATCTGTCAGAATTCTAAAATCACTTGTTGATTTGCACAAAGTTGCACATGGTTTTTATTTTACTCTGCCTTGAATACAGTAATGCACTGGTGTCAACCAGAGGTTCCTCCGTGCAGAACACTGCAACCTGCATAAACACTTTTCAGATCAGACAGTTTGGCTTGTTACAGTATGAAAACCACAGGTGTTACTAAAAACATTACTGATGGCTCCATCTTACTCAAGTTGGCCATGATAGTGAGCCAGCATGCACAACAGGGCCCTGAAACTGAAACAGCTAAATGGTATTTGGCTATCATTAATTTTTATCTTTTACACCTGTGATTTTTCAATGTCTGCAGTATCAAAAATAAAAACACTCATTGTGCAGAATGGGCCATCTTGGAATAATGTATATTATGTATATTGATGCAATACAGTGTGTTCACAGCTTTAATGTTGCAGCTGGTAAAGGTGGAGCTGATAAAGATGGAGCAAATCTTTTACTATATATGCTCACTCCTAGGTAGTTTAACCAATTTATACATTATAATTTATTATTATTTATTTTAAGTAAATTATATATTCATATAATTTTAAATCTGCAAATTAACTATTAGCAAAAACTGCCAAACAAATGCAGTGGAGTAAGAAGTAAATAATAGAAGAAGAAGAAGAAGAAGAAGAAGAAGAAGAAGAAGAAGAAGAAGAAGGCATATTTTATGAATCCCTCTCGTGGAAACTGCACT